>JAIPUU010000010.1:0-23552 GCA_020466095.1 Chlorops oryzae
ACACACTCTGTGTCGATGGTATATTGCGTTTGTGTGGCCTCCTCCCCAAAAATTTGCTTGATCGGTCCATTATTAAGGGTACCTCCAGTACTAGGGTCTAACACAAAAATCCCAAAACTGTCCCAGAATCGGACTATTTCGAAATATTTTAATGAAACTTAGAAATTGAGCGTATATTTAAGCCTCCAATTATAATTCAAAAACAAGTAAGGGTGTTATAGTCAGGCGAGCCTGACAATAAAATACCCGACACAGACACACATGTTCAAATAATTTTTTTATATCAAGAGGTGTCTACGGTCATTAGGGGCCCCATATACCGACTTTTGTTAAATTTATTTATGAAAACCGCCCCTTTTCCACGCCCACTTTTCAATTTTTTTTTAAATTTTAATCGGAGGCTTAAACATACGCTCAAATTCTAAGTTTCATTGAAGTATTTCGAAAAAGTCCGATTTTGAGGCAGTTTTGGGATTTTTGTGATAGACCCTAGGTCTGAAGGTACCCGAAACAATGGATCAGGTCTATTCTTGAACTTGTTCGTACTCATGTCCCCGAGCACGTATTAGAATTTAAAAAATTTGGAAAACTGGGCGTGGCAAAGAGGAGGTTTTCTTAAAGAAAATTAAGCTGACTATAACACCCTTACTTGTGTAACTCGCAGTAATAATAATTCTGTACATAAGTGGCAAAAACAGAATATGTTCACAGAGAAAAAAATAACTGTAAATTATACCAATTTCGCTCTTAACCCAACAATTTTCGCTCTTAAAATGATCTCAAGAGTTTTTAGCTTTTAAACCACTAATGTTATAACTGTTATTTTTTCTAAAAGCGAAATTTTTGCGTTAAGAAAGGTGGCTTTTAAAATTTCCGAGCGCGAAAATGGTGGATTTGAAATGCACAGCTTTTAAAATCTCCAAAAGCGAAAAATTTGATTTAAAATTAAAAACTTTTAATAATTTCCAAAAGTGACACTTTTGATTAAAAATGCACAGCTGTAGATAATTTTATTACCTATTCGCAAAAATAATTTCAGAAAAATGTGTTTCCTCCTCTTAACATAACACCAAAAATAGCCATCGGATGGACCTCATCCGATTTGGTCACTCCTTTGTCGTGACTGCTTTCGCAATGCTTCAAAAGTTCTAAGATGAATAAATGTCTTATATGGCCTATTTTATGAAACAAATGAGAATTATACCGAACGAAAAGAAATGTAATTAAGTGCTCAGTGCTCTTAACTTAAATAGTTTCGCTCTTAACAAATTCAATAAAATGTAGTTGGAATAACAGTTTAGCTGTAAAAATCCGAACTTTAAATGCGAAAGTATTTAAATCTACGGATTCATTATAAGGTTACTACTTTCACTCTTAAATGATAGCCAAGAGCGTTTTCATTGTTGGGTTAAAAGCTAAATCCTTTAGATTCAAGAGCGTTTTCTCTAAGAGCGTCGCACTCTTGTATTTACTACGTGGTTTTTTCTCTGTGTAGAATCACTTGGTATGTATGTTTTGACAGCGCGATCGCATTGCTAGACGGTTTGAGTGCTGGTCAATTTGAAAAAGTTATAACCATTCATGGAAAAAAAAACAAAATAAACTCGATTATGAAAATTTTTTAAATATGGACGCTTTTGTCAAAACAGTTGCCTAGCTTTTGAATCGATTTCAAATTTGAGCCCCTCTCTTCCGCTGTCATTAGATTCAAATCGTCTTTTTTCTTGGATTGTTCCTAGTTATGAGCACATACTGTGGTGTTCAGATGGGACGATTATTATTGAAACTATGCACCGATCATCTGAATGTATGAAGAAGGTTCGATAACATTGGCTGTGGCTGCAATCATGCTTTTGGTACCCGATTTTGTCTATAGCCAACATTCGACCATCGTCTCTCTCTTTCTGCAGTTACGACTATATCAAACAGAATAAAATGTTGATTTAAATGGAGCTTGGTAGATTAATGGTTTAAAATAATAATGCATTACCAATTATCAAAGAGTTCAAATTTGTGTTATTTGGAAAGCTAATGGCTTTATTGAAATAATTTAAAAACAAGTAAAGAAGTTTACATCGGCTAAGCCGATTGCACGCATACCTTTTCCTCAGCCTAAAATATGTTGAAACATTACCCTAACAAAAATTCCTGCCGTTTTTGTTGTTCTAGCTTGGATATCTAGCTACACCTTATCTGTGCGTCTATTTAGCTTCACAAACTCGAAATTATTATTAAGCACAAAATTTTTGCGAATGGTGGTCATGGTCAAGTTTTAACCGTTGGAGGACATTTTGTCTAGCTGCGAAATACTCAATTCAATTAGTGAAAATCAAATTTTTGCGAATTTCGAGAAATGTGGTCATGATCAAAATGTAATCAAAAGTGACCACTTTATTTGGCGGCAAAATACACAATCAGAAGAAGCAAAAAAAAAAAAATCATTTTTGTATACAGATATGAGAATAAGACAAATAGTGATTTTTTTTTAATGAGTAGAATGATGACCATAAATATAGCGATGTTCAATTCAATTCAATTCAATGTAAATATATAAAAAAGTATAGGATGTATAGGATGTATAGTAAAAAAGTTATTCACGAAAAACGTTAAAAATCGTGATTTTTGAAACTTCTGAACCACTTCCCACGACCCAAGAAGGGACTACGAAAACAATTTGTATGCAGTTTTTCGGACATTTACCAGGTTCAAGCCCATGCCAAATTTCAAAATGATATCTGTCATGGCTTAGGAACAAATTACGACAAACTAAAATGTGATCGACAGACAGACAGGCAGAGACAGACAGACAGACAGACAGACAGACATACAGACAGACAGACAGACAGACAGACAGACAGACAGACAGACAGACAGACAGACAGACAGACAGACATGGCTAGATCGACTCCTCTTGTCACCCTGATCAAGAATATATATATATAAATATGTCTATATCTATCGCGACTCCTTTGGTATGTTACATACTCCGTGCCAAACTTATTATACCCTTTCCTTCGGAAAAGGTATAACAAGAAAGCTTAAGTATAAATTGATTTCCTACACCTTTCATTCGTCTTCGTCAACTCATGTTTCGAATTTGAAGCGTCGAAGCTTTTTAGGTATTTGGTAAGTTACAAAAAATTTCTATTGGTGGACGTGGCAATAGGCGGATATCGCCCATTTTCACTCAGGCCCGATATACGTGCGTGTCGAATTTTGACGTGATTGGTCCAGCCAATTTGAAGGAGATCCGACCACAAACGGACGGACGGGCAGACGCTTAGATGGACATGTCTAACTCGTTTCAGTTTTCGATCCTGATGGTCCATTAAACGCTTATCTGAAACACGGTGCTCTGCCCGAGCTGATGCAATTAATGCCTTGCACAATAGTCATGAGCAAATAAAAGAAACATTAACGTCTTCCGACGCGGATACTCCACGATTGATAACCTATTTAACCTGACTAGTATAATTCATTTAAATCGTGCTGAAAAGAAAAACACGTATGCCTTATTCGTGGATCTCTCATGTGCCTTTGACTCTATCCCCTATAACTCACTGCTATACAAACTATCCAGTCAAGGTTTATCGTCGAAGATAGTAAGAATTATAGCTCTAATATAACAAAATAACTCCGCACAAATCTGGGACGGGAACTCACTCTCCAACTATTTAATATAAAACAGGGGGTAAAACAGAGCTGTCTCCTCAGCCCGATACTTTTCTCGCTCTACATCAACGATCTTCAAGAGGAACTACGAGGTGGCGTAGAAATAGCCAGTACCCTAATTAAAACGCTTTTATATGCTGATGACCTAGTATTAATTTCAAATTCACCGGTAGAGCTTCAAGATATGATAAACGCCTTAGCAAATTATTGCAATAACTGGAGTCTGAAAGTCAACCTTACTAAAACCAAAAATTGTCATTTTCAGAAATAGTACACGCACCACCAACAGGAACACTTGGACTTACCAAGGACAGAACATTGAAACAGTCAATGACTACAAATATTTGGGAGTTACGCTCAATTACAAACTATCGTTTCGAAAACACTTAAGGTTAGATTACGCGCCGCAAAATCTGCAATTTGCTCAACTTGGCAAAAACACATGCTCCATCCTAACGTAACAGCTTTGGGGATACAAAGAATTTGATGAACCAGAGAATCTGTATCGTTTTTTCTTGAAAAAAAATCCTTAAATTACCGAGTAATACTCCCAACTACTCTCTATATATAGAACACGAACACGTACACAGTATTCATATGCGCTAACCACGCACTTTAAATACATAACTAAAGTACTCAATCTTCCTCCACATCGACTGCCGAATATCTAGCCTTGCAAACTATTAACACAAAATGTTTACTGGTTCAAAGAATGGAAATCAACAGTTAATTAGACTAGGCCTGCCTGAATTATTAGATACAAACACTAGAACAATTATCCAATCATTCGGAAACATAATAACTGCATTAGACACATATATTGTGGAAAACAGCATGTGTCTTCAACAATGAGTTCACAGTTTCACGATGTCTACCCACTTCTCGAATACACTGGGGCAAGCTACGTTGTAGACAAAAACTCGACCGCCAAAAATGGCCTTATTTTCAAAACTAGAACAGGAATGCTGAACATAAATGCTCGCGCTTTCAAAGCAAATACAGTTGGCATTTGCATTCTCTGCAACTTAGACGCCGTAGAAAATACATTTCACCTCATAGCAGTCTGTCCTATATTTAAATCAACCAGATTACGTTGCTTTGGTTATCCTAAAACTTACCACCAACTCAGTTCATCTCTATCCTGAATTTGTGCAGACATTGAAAATCTTTACAAATATTTGACATCCGTACTAAGATATCGAAACCTTATAATCAATGAATTTATATAAAAATTATAAACTTTAATTGAACCTTCAACGTTTCCTTTTACCAATCCGGCACACAACATATTGTTATTGTCGAAAAATTATTTTATTAGTTACACACAAAATTAATTACCTTGTGTATATATATATAGTATATAGTTAGTCTTTAAGCGGAAAAATGTAATAATAAAATAAATAATGCATGAATGATTGAAAGTCTTTTGTTAATAATAACGAAGAAGCACATGAAACCAGAAACGAAGCATCCGGTATATTAAAAAAAATCGCAAAATTAGAATTTCATATTTTAAGTGAAATTTGGAATATTTTACTAGTTAGAATAAATAAAAAAAAACATTGTTCTTCAAAAAGAATCGATCACACTTGATGTTGCGGTAGATTTATTGGACTCTTTAGCAAATTTTATAGACGCTCAAAGAAACCATTTCGATGTTTTTGAGGCATCCGCTAAAACAAATATCCCACAAGCAGATTACAGAGATAAGACTCAAAGATATAAGAAAAGAAGCTCGCGACTTACTTTTTTTAATGGCTTAGCACCACCTACTGGCAAAGAAAAATTTTAAATTGAAATATTTTATCCTGTGATTGATACTTTAGTTGTCCAGATAAAGCAAAGGATGTCTTCGTACACCAAACTTAGTAAACGGTTTATGTTTCTGTATCGTTTAAAAAGTTTGAAGATGGAAGAACTTGAACGCAGTTCGAAAGCCAGCATTTTCGAGAACATATAAAAAATATCCACACATGCTCTGACGAAGACGTACCAATATAACGGAGCTGTATAGGTTGTTGAAAGAAAACCATCTTGAAGAAACATTTCCCAACATTGGAATCAGTATTCGAATTTTTTTTATCGATTATGGTGAATAATTGTTCCGGCGAACGTTCTTTCTCAACACTGAAGAGGACAAAAAACGAGTTAAGGTCAACAATGCTTCAAGAAAGGCTCAATAGCTTGTCGCTGATATCGATAGAGAATGATTTGTTCAACGAAATCGAATTCGAGACCTTGATTGATGCATTTGCTAAGGCCAAATGCAGAAAAGTGCCTCTTGTTCTTCCCTAATAGGTTATCTTAATTTGTGTTATTTTAAGCTGAAAGCGTTTTTGTTTTGTTTTATTGTTTTAAATGTTGAAATAAAAAGTTTTAAGAGTTCTGATTGTTCTTTGGTTTATATACTTCCCCAAAAAATAAATTCCATCTATTAAAAGGGCCTCACTTTTCTGCGGGCCCAGGGCCTCCCTCACGCTAAAGGCGGCGCTGCTGATGGAGAATGTACAGTGTACTCCTCCTTAAGCGGACATCTAAGGGACTGAAAACTGTGTCCGCTTAAACAGAGGATTCCGGTTATGAAGAAACTATTTGAGAAGCAAAGCAATAGCGCATTCGCCAAAAGTGTCCGTTTAAGAGGAGTGTCCGCAAGGAGAGAGTACACTGTAAATGTTTGTTTATATCTATGGAGCTTAGTTCTAGCTATTACAAGATTCGCACAAAACAAGTAGGTACACATACTAACATGGGTATAATGCGAGAGAAGAAATATTATTTAATTTTATTGGTTGTTCACAAAGTTTTTTGGAATTTTTCTGTTTCGAGGAAACTTATTCCAGAACCTATAAAATTTATCGAAATAATTTTTTAAAAATTTCGCCTGGTTAATCAAAATACCATCATTATACGTTATAAGTCGAAAAGAACACTTTTAGACACACCGATTAAAATTCGGGCATCAAAGGGCTTACGAGGAATTTGACCTTTCTTCGGGCGACATATTGCCCGAATATTGAATGCCATATTGTATTGCAATTGCCACTTTTGTTGACCACTTTCAAACCACAGTCACTTAACTTTTGGAGTTCTTGACCACAATCCCAAGACGCCATCTACCCAAATTCATAATTTTTGCCACTTGGTGCCTATTCGACTTAAATCGCTTGTAATTTTCAATGTGTAGACTATTTTCGGTCCATTACACAATGCTACAGCAATTCTGCCATTTTTGTCTGTTGGTTATTTTATGTTAGCTTAGGGCTCCCTCATTCCAAAAAGGTCAATTGTTTAATGAATTTAAGAAGCTTTTCTGAGATATGGCCCAAAATGTGAAAAAAGTCAAGTTTCTATACTCTGCCCCATATTTCGGACCATAACTCATTTTTAGCCTATAAAATAGCCAACCAGCCATACCTTAGCAACCAGTAAAAATTATCCCAATATTAGGCATACAAGTTTTTACTAGAACTGTAACGAATATTTAAAGCTACAGAACTCAATAATCCGATGACAAATGTGAAAGTTATAAGCAAAAAACTGCATTTTTATACCCGACACATTCTGTGTCGAGGGTATATTGCGTTTGTGTGGTTGTGTGTAACACCCAGAACTAGTCGAGATAGACCATACAAAATATATATAGAAATGATCAGCGTCACCAGGAGATTCGATTTAGACATGTCCGTCTGTCCGTCTGTCTGTATACAGTTATCTTATCGAAGGAGTTGAGCTATCTTGACAAAATTTGGTATGCGTGCTCACGGGGACATGACTAAGAATAAATTCGAGAATGGATCCGATCGGACCATTTTTAGGGGTACCTCCACTACTAGGGTTTGTTATGAAAATCACAAACGCTTCTCTAAAATCGGAGTTTTTCAAGCTATTTTGATGAAATTTGATATTTGAACATGTTTAAAGGAAATAATATGATTTATAAAAATTGGAAAAGTGGGCGTGGCTGAAGGGCGTTTTTCAAAAGTAGTTTTCTGCGCCCGAAATTCAAATAAGACTTGAACGAAATTTGAGAGTTATGCTTATTTTGTAGCCATAAACATCCTCTCCAAAAAATTTTTTGATTGGTCCATTATTAAGGGTACCTCCAGTACTAGGGTCTGTCATAAAAATCCCAAAACTGCCCCAAATTCGGGCTTTTTTCTAATTTTTCCATGAAATTTAGAAATTCAGCGTTTATTTAAGCCTCCGATTAGAATTGCCAAAAAAAATGGAAAAGTGGGCGTGCAAAAGGGGCGGTTTTCATAAAGAAATTTAACAAAAGTCGGTATCCTAATGGCCTTAAAAACTTCTTAACTATTCTTACTTAGTGGTCCTGTTTTTTGGGCGTGGTTCCAAAATCACTTAAACATGCGTGTCTGTGTCGGGTATTCTATTGTCAGGCTCGCCTGACTATAACACCCGTACTTGTTTTTATACCCAGCGTAAGCGGGGTATATTAGTTTTGTGCAAATCTTGTAACAGGGAGAATTAAGCTCCGGAGATATAGAAAAATATATATAGAAATGATCAGGATCAAAAACTGAATCGATTTAGACATGTCCGTCTGTCCGTCTGACCGTCTGTCCGTCCGTCCGTGGTCGGATCTCCTCCGAAACGGCCGAACCAATGAAGTCGAAATTTGGCACACATGCATATAGGGGTCCGAGTATGATCCTAAGTAAAAATGGTAGACATCCGCCCACTGCCACGCCCACAAATGAATGTAATGTGTTTTCAGTAAAATGCTTGTAACTTGCGAACCACTCAACACATTCCATTGATATTTGGTGTGCTGGTAAACTACGAAAAGGGACATTTCCTGGCAAAAAATGCCGCTCTCCTCGAGCCACGCCCACAAATAAGCCCAAAAATAAGGGATTATCGTAACTTGTGCAGTAAAAAGGCGTAGAAGCTTCAAATTCGCAGCATAGGTTCACCAAGGCGAATGAAAGGTGTAGGAAAAAAATTTTTGTGGCCCGCCCACTGCCACGCCCACAAGCAAAGATTTTTCGTAACTTCCGAAGTAAAAGGCGTAGAAGCTTCAAATTCGCAACATAGGTTCACCAAGGCGAATGAAAGGTGTAGGGAAGTAATATATGTTGCCCTCCCACTGCCACGCCCACAAATAGAGAAGCAAAACATAGTGCGCTCATAATTTCGGGACGCTGGGTATTTCAAAGTCGGGCTTGACCGACTTTAGCTTTCTTACTTGTTTTTTTATGTTTTTTAATGTAATTTTTGGTTTGAGCACGAAAACTTTTAAATAATTTTTAAACCGCTATTCACAAATTTGTGTCATTTTCTTACAGAAACTAATCTATATGACAACCCTTATTTATGGCTTGTTACTTGGGTGACAATGTAATATGAAAAGGGTGTAACCCATGATTGATTTACATTGGATTCGATTCCATTCTCAGTTATTGGTTAAATAAAAACAATTAACGACAATATTCGCAACAAATAACTAAATAGCTATAATGTTGCTATATTTTTATGTAAAACAGACGAGCGAGTACATTAAGACAATATTCTGGGGACCATATTCTGACCATAAAACAACCTTATATGCCGACTTCTGTTCAGTCACAATGAAGTTAAAAATTTGATCAAAATGTCTAGAAAAATTCAGATTTGGGAATATTCAGACCTTGGTACTGGAAGTTCCCTTAAAAATGGCTCAATTATATAAGTTCTAACTTACTCATGTCTCTCCCAATAAGCATATCAAATTTTGTCGATTAAAAAATTTATTCGGACAGACAGACAGCGAGACGGACGTGGCATAATCGAACCTCAAGTGGCATGTAACGTGACTCACATACGCACAAACACAATATACCCTCGACACGTTTCGAGTGACAGCGACTAGCTCTGAAAGGCTTCGTTTGCCTCTCGCATGCTGCATCTTAAGTCTGTCGATGCCAAAGTAACTTGTTCTTTATGAAAACGAAATATCTCTCAAATTTTATAGCATGGGTACATTAGGAACATAAAACTTCAATGCTTCTTGATGGTTTACAAAGGGGTGCCAATATTTTGTGGGTTATTATTTGGCAAAAATCGATTTTGTTATTTATGTTTATTTCCTAAAATTTTGCTTTATTGGGAGTGCTCTCTGGAAACTTCAGACAAATCATGAGATTAGTTACCATCCAGTGCGGTTTTGTTTATTTGGAAGATCATTTGTACTTTTTTCCAACAATGTGACTGGTTAAAAGAACAAGCTTGAGTTGCGAGGTGCGCCATTATTGCGACGATCTGCAAGGTTTACCTATCTGACGCACTTTTTTATGTTAAGTATTTATCAATTCTCTATATTCGTACACCGAGAGAAAAAGGCAGTTATATTAACTGAAAAAGCAGGTTAAAAAAACCGAATTCACCGTTAATTGTTAACTTATGTACAGTTGCGGTCAATTCAACAGTACAAACACAGTCAATAAGGATATAACTACCCGATGGTTGATATAACTTTCTCGCGGTTAAATCAACTGTCACCAGCGACTGGGAAAAAAAATTTATTTTGTGCTTTGACTTTTTTTTTATCTTCTTTAATTAATATTTTTTTTTATTAAATTATTATATATTTTCTTTATTTATTTGTTTCTATTTAAATCTTTTTCTCTTTGATCTCTTTAAATTTTCTCGCCTCGGCCGAGCCTTGAACCGCTGACCTCCACACTTCGCTGGGCGAACGTCTTAACCATTACGCTAAACGAACGAATTTAATTCGTTGGTCAAAATGCTCACTTGAGCTTATGGTTGCTCAAGTTTTGGGGAACGTGCTTAAGGAATTGTTTCACTCCCAAAATTTTTAGCTTGAAAATGAACCATTAAAACAAATTAAATAAATTAAAATCTTAAAAATTTAGGAGAAAATTTGTGCCTTAAAAAACAACTACACTCTGAACAAAAAAAAAAAAAAAACTGTAATTAAAAAAAAAATCCAGAAAAATTCCCGCCGCCAGCAGGGATAGAACCCCGAAGCTTACGACAGTCACAGCTTAAACAACTGAGCTATTGAAAACTCCGGAGACGGTTGATCAGAATGCGAACTTATACGTCTAAGTCAGTGCTTGCCAGCACGACCACTAGCACAATTTCTCTCATTCTTCACATGTATGTGTGCTTAAGAGGCTTCGTTCATTGCCGCTGCCAAACTGATTGAATTCTCTCGCTAACACAGACGCTGTGTGCGAGAAACAACAACAAAGAAACAACAAAGCCGCAATACTCAGCTTTGTATGAAAGAGTATTACGCTGGCAAGCACTGGTCTAAGTGAACGAAAGCGAATTTGAACATAAAAAGTGACTATTTTTCAACTGTTGATTTGACTTCTTTTTCCAGTGCATTTAACGGGGAATACAGTTTATTTGACCACTCTTACTTTAACTGTTCTAAGTGGTTGATTTAACTGTTCTTATTTCTCTCGGTGTAAAAAAGAAAGGTTTCAAATTGGCAGAAAATATTGAGCGAATTTGTGGTGCGCAAAGCTGTGAGACAGCATTGGTGCAGACTTGTTTTTCAATCCAATTATTTGAGTTTTTCGAAACATTTTATTCTTCCAAATTTTTTCGCCTGTGACAGGAATCGAACTCGAGCTCTTCATATTGCCAAGCGAATACGCTTGCACTACGCCACGGACCTATCTGACTCACGCACAGCAAATATATTAGATTAATGTGTGGGCAAAATTGAACTGTTGATTATGCCACTAGTTAGGTTCTACTGTCTCTACTAGCGTACTAGTTCTTTTTCCTATACTCGAGAACTACTCGCTTCGGCACAATTGACCCCACTCTTCCTACAGGGAAATTTCCTATACCAAACACATGCAAAAAACAAGTAAGGGTGCTATAGTCAGGCGAGCCTGACAATAAAATACCCGACACAGACACACATTTTTAAATAATTTTTGAACCATGCCCAAAAAACAGGACCACTAATTAAGATATTCAAGAAGTTTTTAAGGCCATTAGGGGCCCCATATACCGACTTTTGTTAAATTTCTTTATGAAAACTGCTTTTTGTTTTGGGATTTTCGTGACACCCCTAGTACTGGAGGTACCGTTAATAATAAACCGATCTGAGACATTTTTCGGGAGGATGTTTTTGGTTACAAAGGAAGCATAAGTGTCAACTCTCATTTAAGTCCCATTTGAATTTCGAGTGTAAGAGACATTTTTCGAAAAACGCCCTTCAGCCACGCCCACTTTTTCAATTTTAATAAATCATATTATTTGCCTTTAAACATGTTCAAATATCAACTTTCATCAAAATATCTTGAAAAACTTCGATCTTAGAGTATTTTTTGTGATTTTCGTAACAGACCCTAGTACTGGAGGTACCCCTAAAAATGGTCCGATCGGGTCTATTCTCAAACTTGTTCTTATTCATGTCCCCGTACGCATAACAAATTTCGTCAAGATTACTCAACTCCTTCGATAAGAAAACTGTATACAGACAAACGGACATACAGACGGACGGACGTGTCTAAATCGAATCTCCTAGTGACACTGATCATTTCTATATATATTTTGTATACCCACCATAGGGTGAAGTTTCTAGAATACATACAAAAATAATTACCTATCCGATCCTACGTTTTTTGGTGTGCTACATTCGAAACTGAAGTCAAAATTTACCGACGACCCTTAATTTTCCCTCTTAACCCTTCAGAAGCATCCCCACAAAGGGTGAAATTTCTATAATATACATATAAGATATTGAAAGACGTGTCATACTTTACGTGTTTCGGGGCGCTAGGAACGAATCTAAGTTCAACATATAGTGGGTGCTGGGGTTTGCTGGGGGTGGAATCTGAGGGTGATGGGTGAAATCTGACTCTAGATTCGTGCTCAGCACTCCAAAAAACCTAGGGTATGGTACTTCATCTTTCTGTATCAGGACCTTTATTTCTTATTTTCCTGTGCAATCAGTACTTTTGGTCAAATTAAGTTTTGAGTATTTTTACTTAAATGCTTATATACGCCACATTTTCAATGCGAATATTATCAACATGGGCTTCCTTTCTTCCTAATAGATCATTCTTTGATGTCAAAGGAAGAAACAAAAATTAAAACTTTTTTAACATGTTGTAGTTTAGACTAAAAGTGATTTTTTAAAAGAAATTTTGTTAAAAATTTTTACATCTTCTAAGCTAATGGTTGGATCGAAAAGTGTTTTAGGCGTCGTTGATAGAAAACTGATATACCCTGCTTAAGCTGGGTATAAAAAGTGTAATCGTAAGAAGTTTTGACATCAAAATGTTTTTTTGAATCAAAAAAATATTTAAAACTTTGATTTCAGGCAATCAATGAAAATGCATTTCAAAATTTTACATGTTTTGACCCTACTACCAGTGACAACAGCAACTCCTGAACGGTCATTTTCGACGTTAAGATGACTAAAGTCTTATTTAAAAAGCACAAATGTGTGCAATATGGTACAAAAACACATCACTCATACGCCAAATCTTAAGTATAAAAATATGCAGTTTATTTTTCTAAATATTTCAAAAACTAATATAGATAGAAAGATGAAACAAACGGTGAATCATTGTTAATTAAAACAAGGAACCCATAAAACTTATTTTTATATTTTACAGTGAGAAAAATTTTTGCACAAAAAGAAAACAAAAACAAGTAAGAAAGCTAAAGTCGGTCAAGCCCGACTTTGAAATACCCAGCGTCCCGACGTTATGAGCGCACTATGTTTTGCTTCTCTATTTATGGGCGTGGCAGTGGGAGGGTCACATAAATTATTTCCCTACACCTTTCATTCGCCTTGGTGGACCTATGTTGCGAATTTGAAGCTTCTATGCCTTTTACTTCGGAAGTTACGAACATTCTCCATTTGTGGGCGTGGCAGTGCGCGGGATACATAAATTTTTGTTCCTACAAATTTCATTTGCCTTTGTCAACCTATGTTGCGATTTTGAAGCTTCTACGCATTTTACTTCGGAAGTTACGAAAAATCTCCATTTTAAGGGCGTGGCAGTGGGCGGGCCTCAAAAAATTTTTTCCTACACCTTTCATTCGCCTTGGTCAACCTATGTTGCGAATTTGAAGCTTCTACGCTTTTTACTTCGGAAGTTACGAAAAATCTCCATTTGTGGGCGTGGCAGTGGGCGGGCCTCAAAAAATTTTTTCCTACACCTTTCATTTGTCTTGGTCAACCTATGTTGTGAATTTGAAGCTTCTACGCCTTTTACTTCGGAAGTTACGAAAAATCTTTGCTTGTGGGCGTGGCAGTGGGCGGGCCACAAAAATTATTTCCCTACACCTTTCATTCGCCTTGGTGAACCTATGCTGCGAATTTGAAGCTTCTACGCCTTTTACTGCACAAGTTACGATAATCCCTTATTTTTGGGCTTATTTGTGGGCGTGGCTCGAGGAGAGCGGCATTTTTTGCCAGGAAATGTCCCTTTTCGTAGTTTACCAGCACACCAAATATCAATGGAATGTGTTGAGTGGTTCGCAAGTTACAAGCATTTTACTGAAAACACATTATATTCATTTGTGGGCGTGGCAGTGGGCGGATGTCTCCCATTTTTACTTAGGATCATACTCGGATCCTGATATACCTGTGTGCCAAATTTTGACTTGATTGGTCCAGCCATTTCGGAGGAGATCCGACCACGGACGGACGGACAGACGGACGGACGGACAGACGGACAGACGGACATGTCTAAATCGATTTAGTTTTTGATCCTGATGATTTCTATATATATGTCTATATCTCCGGAGCTTAGTTCTCCCTGTTACAAGATTCGCACAAAACTAATATACCCCGCTTACGCTGGGTATAATGGGATGGCGGAAAACTTAGACTTTGGTAACCTAATAAGGGAGTTTTCTGACAAAAAAGCGAGAAAAGCAAAATTTTGTTAATGTATGTACCATTAAATTAAACAAAGCTTATAACAAGTGTAATTTTTTTAAAGTTTCTTTGAATAATTGTTATTTCAATTAAAAAACCTAAAAAAAACTAAACCGTAAAAACACGTATGTCTGTGTCGGGTATTTTATTGTCAGGCTCGCCTGACTATAACACCCTTACTTGTTTTCTTTGAATAAGGTGAAGTTTTAGTTTAGCACTACATTTCATTGCCAGCTCTCCTTCTGTCTTTGCTCCAAAAATGTATGAACTCGCTACACTGTGCGATGCACAGTGTCACGTGAGCGGAAAAAAATACCGAAAACCGAGGTTCGAATTGTTTATTTAATTTTAACCATTGCCCCATAGCATGCTCTCAAACTTTGAAGTTATGTAAATTGTTGTTTTAAATCATCATCATTGCAATCTAATGACTTGTACTTAAGATGCTCTGTACTGTTCAATTTTGGTCCGACCATAATGTTTTATATGTTAAATTACAACTTGATTTTAGTGCTACCTGGTAATCTTAAGTTTGATGATCATATGGGAACTGCCGTTACTTTAAAGTAAACAAAACGAAAATATAATATTTGCTGATAAAACTCAATTTTTAAAACTGATTTTTTAAAAACGATCAAATAGGCTATTTTTTATTCTTTGATATTTTGTTGCTGAGAGTGCGCTTACTTGCGACTTTTTTAATAAGAGCGTTTTTCCCAAGTGAACTCGGAACTCAAAATAGTTAATTTGTTTGAAGTTTGGATTTCGGATTCTCACAAAACACCTAGTGAAAGTCAAACGGCAATGTTTTTATTTGTCAAAAATAAAATTGATGAAGACATTGATGCAGATAATATTCAGGAAAGACTGAAGTTGATCAGTGCGACCTTTTTCACACGGTGCAATAGCTGCAAACGATACAAAGAGCGGTTTCCTACGAAATACTCGAATTGGCTAATCTCGTCTTGCGAAACACACTGAGCGAACTTAACCATGATTTTTTTAAAAATCGCGCATTGATATTCACAGTCCTTTTAATTTTCGAGCAGAAAAAAAATTTCAAAAGAAAAATGGTTGAGTCAAAAACATTTTTGGTTGATTTAAAGGAAATATTTTTAATTACAAAAAAAAAAACTCTCTGTATGCATATGCATACAACAAACTTAATACATTTCTTTTCATTCGGTATAATTCTCATTTGTTTTATAAAAAAGGATAAATAAGATATGTATTCATCTTAGAACTTTTTAACCATACAATACTACAAGCGACACTTCCAAAATCACTAAGACGGGTGAGGGGAGCTTGTATAAACCGACTTTGCCCATTCACAATCTGACTTTGCCCACAGTTAACACATTCACATAAAATAAACTGACTTTCACCACGATTTGTGTACATATGAACTCACACATCGACATTACAATCTGACTTTCAACACAGCAGAGCTCAATGCTTATTGCCCTCAGGAAGCGTGAGGTATATTGCCCAGATGCAACTAGTACTTTCACCAAAACTAAAGAACTAGTGCAAAGGGGGGTAGAGCTTCGTATAAAGCTCCGACTAGTATTGCATGGCAAAATGGTTTTTCGTGTCAGTAATAAGAGTCGCCATTATATAGTTGTTGCAAAGAGCGTTGGTGCTCCGAAATCAAAAATAAAATCTATCTTTATATATTACAAATATTTTTGTAAATAAAACAAACACGAAAAATAATTCGGTGTCTTTTAAATATTGCGTATTGGAGGCTCAAAAAAATTTTAGAACAAAAATAACCAAAAAACCACAAAATATGGTCAATAATCTTTCAAAGGAACTAGTGTTTTTACTATACCCAATTTACCCAATTGGTTCCCAAATCACTAAAAAAGCGTTAGTTCAAGTGTACAATTAGTGATTTTTAGCCCACACGCAATGTTAATTTTGTACAGAGTAATACATAACCAGGGGTATAAAGAAGAACCAGTGCTGGTGGAATTAGAACTAGTAAAACGCTAGAGCTTAAGTACTCATACTTCCTGCAGGGCTGTTGAACTGTTCACCACAGCAGTCGTTGACAAACTCTATCTTTTTCAGTCGCACTCATGTAAACTGTTCTCTGTCTCTATCGCACCCGCATATTCTTATCATACCTACAAGCAAATTCAAAAAATTTAGAGAGTGTCGCTTGTAGTATTGTATGTTTTTAACCATTGCGAAAGCAGTCACGACATCGCATAGTGTTTGATTTAAGCAATCGAGAGGGACAAAACTAATTTAGTACTGAAGAAGTTGAGATTTCTTAGCGATAACTAATGTGGGGCTGTATGTCATTATTAGTAAGGTTAAGTTCGAAATAAGGTTTAATCGAACGATTTTTAGTGGTACCTACAGTACTAGGGTCCGCTTTTAATACCGTCGGCAGACGTATATAGTTAATCGCGATTAAATTTTGTTAATCCACTTTTCCAAAAAACCCTGACAGACGACAAATGGTGGATTAAAAAATGTATGATCAAGCAACCAGTTTTTTTTATGTGTCACAATTTTGATTCCACTCAATTAAATTTATTATTTAAATTCTATTTGACAGCTATTACCAAGGTTTCTTTGTCAAAAAGAACGATTATGAATATAATCGCGCTTCTAAAACTTCGATTAAAATGGAATTGATCCTACTTTTATCTATACATAATTCATCTTTAATCTGCAAAACGGAGATAATCGCGATTATGCTATACGTCTGTCTAGGCTATAAAACACAAAACATGCTCTCAAATCCACATTTTCTCACACATATATGTATAAAAAAGTGTATTTAAGCGCAGATTAAGATCCGAAATGTTCTCGCCAAGAAAAAAACTATAGATTTGGGCGTGGCAATTCAGAATTTTAAGAAATTACCTTTTTCAACCTCAACATCATCAACCTCATCAAACGCTTTTCTGCGTCTGCCAGGTCCACCAAATCCGTTAGACAAAGTAATATTAGGGAAACGGAGACTTCCCTGAAGCCACAAATAAGGTTTTAGAAATGAATGTATCATAATGTCTCGAGCGTCAAAGCGTCGAACTTATTTGAAAAAGAACTTTTCAACCATACTTCAAAGAGCAATTGATATGGAATTTGCACCGCCATTTTCAGTCTTTCGTGAAAAACTATCGATTCCACAAATTTCCGCAAAATGTCCTCGCGCGATTTCAAACACCACACAAGTGTTTTCAAACTAACATGCACCTGGTATCGGAATAATGAGGTATAATTAACATTCTTGTCCATTCTATGTACAGAAATAAAATAAAAAACTCTAACGAATACTCACTTGTTAAAAGCGGCACAGCACTTAAATTAAGGCACTTAAATGTGCAAATTCTCTTCAAGTTAATTCTATTATGTCTTAAAAATATTACTCAGCTTTTATCATTTGTAAAAATGCGTTTTTCTGGGCTCCTGAATCATTCAAAGTTGCACATCAAATCAGAATGAAAAACTTAACGCTGGCTGGCTAGTGCAGTGCCCCTTAATAGTCATAATATTTTATATTTTGCCTATTAACTAATAAATAAATAAATAACTTAACGCTGTATATCAATCACATGTATTGACTTTGACGTTCCGATGCTTCTATGTTTCAATTTTTTTCTCTATTTTTTGTTCATTTTCGCAGCAGTGGGACATTTATCCATAATACATACATAAGAAAAATAATATTTTTCCGAATTTTTTTTTCTTTTTGTCTATTTAGATTGCTTAAATCAAACACTGTGCATCGGCGTGACAAAATCGGATGAAGTCCATCCGATGCTTATTTTTGGGGTTATATTCTGCAGAGGGCTCTGTGGCCATTTGCTTTGAACGTTAATGAAATTTTTTTTTTTTGACATTTCTTCTTCAATAGGTATTTGTTATTTGAAATTATTTTTATTTTAAAAAACTTAAACAACAATTTAAATATAAATCCATTTTTGAAAAATATCATTTCAATTTAACCTGAAATATGGTTGATTCAAAAGGAAAATATTTATTTTTTCCTACAAGAAAAATTGTTAAAATAAAAATATTCCTTGTTGAAGCCGTTTTGTATGTTTTTCCTTTTGATTTAAACAGTTTTCTGGTTGATTTTTTTCTCTGTGCACGTTTGAGTGCAAGTGAATTTAAAAAGTAAATTATTGAAATTATTTATGACATTCTTATTGTAAAATAGGAACATAATTACACAATGCCAGAAAATGTTCCAGAGAATAAAATAACATTGATGATTTTAAACATTTGATGCTATCCTCTGAACCACAAATTCACAAATATAGAAAACTGTGCAAGAATCGTCTTAGAATATAGATTTTTAGGCCTTTATTTCAGACTAAAAATTTGAAAGCTCCAGGAGTGAGTCTTTGTAAAATTAAGTTCGAAACTTATTTATGTATTTAATATACTTTGGGTGTTAATACTGATTTGAATAGTTTCATTGAAAAATTGTACCCATTTTTAAAAAAATTTACTTGTTTTGAAGCTCTGGACAGTGAAAATTGGAGATTTTCTAACCCAAATGTCGAAAAACATCAATAAAAACTACATTTCTTGAATAGTAGCAACGATATTCAACACAGCGAAGCGGCGCTTTATCCTTTGCATTTTTGAGCGTTTTCACTTGAATATACATACTAGAGATGGGCACGGGCCGGGCCAGGCCTGGGGCCCACCGGGCCTAGGTCAAAAAATCAAAAACGGGTTTTTTTCGTGCGGGCCCGGGCCTCAGATTGAAATCTCGCAGGCCCCGTAGGCCCGAAAAGAGGCCCGCTACATATTAAGCACTAAACAATGTTTTTATCGGAAAGGCACTTATTTCATCTGCGGCCATGGGCGTATTTACAGTAGGGCAGGGAGGGGCAGCTGCCCCCCTCTAAATATTTTCTGCTCAGTATACACCGCAGAAGAGTTTTTAAGGTGTATCAAGAAATGGGACAAAGCCGGAACGATAATTTTTCATAAGATAAAAGGAAACCTATGCTTACATGTGAAAACACCTATGAACAGACGCCAAAGTGCTAACATACATATAGAACAAACCATTTGTGTCTTGGCCCTCCCCTGAATGAGATTTTGAATACGCCCATGTCTGCGGCATTTTACACATATCGATTATTGGCCGATTTTCCATTTGAGAAGAGAAGCCTAAGTAAAGCTAGACGGTTGTGTAAAAGCTGACTTATTTACATTTTCGATGATGAGTAAAAGATAAACAATATGCTACAATTAGATGTGTGACCGCCCACGAATGTATTAAGATCGCAACGTCCGTTTTGCACTCAATTTTGGTATGCGATATTGCTAAAGCAAAACATAAACATTCAGCCTGACTGATCAGTCACCCGTGTACTTGTTGATGTACTCTTGCCTATCCATTTAACATCATTTTAGTTCAGCCACGCGTTTTTCTGCGCTTTTATTTTTCTTCTTGTTTTACTGTTTCTGTGTGCACACTTTTTCGCTTCCACCAATAAAGGGTCTGGCGGGTTAAGCAAAAGCATGCGGCATCATGAAAGGAATTTTTAAATTTTGTTGATTTTTCGGAAGGTGCCATCTAAAAACACTGTGGAGATTACTTTTTAGATTTTTCTTTTGAACGGTCCTTGAAATATCTTTGAAAATCCTTTTTTGTTAAGGCTTTTTTAAAAATTTTATATCTCAACAAAGCTGATTAATATATGTTTTAAGTTTAGAAATCCGCAAAAATTCTTCACATTTTTTATTTCCTTCGAAAATTGTTATAAGGGTAAATATGCAATAAGTCTTTAAACTTCGAAGGGGCATATCTTAAAAAGTAGGCGTGGCATCAACATTTTTTTTGCATTTTAATCTTTTTTATGTGTCCGTCAATCTATGTACCATCTATCTATCGACTCTCTAGGATAAATATTAGGAAAGTAAGGATTTCCCGTTAGATGGGGGGTGGGGGTGGCAGTAGGCGGAATTCCATGATATTTAAAAAATTTTTTAATTAGGCCTACAGTAATACTGCTGCCAAATTTCATTGCTCTACGATAACACCTTCTATATTTTTCCAAAAATTGTATGGAGACGTGACACTGTGCGATGTGCCCTAACAAGTTAAATTCCTTTAGAAAAATGATACCCGAGCTTAATTCCTATAAGAAATATAAATAAAAATTAATTTAAAAGTTAAACAGTATATATATATATATATCAGGGACGTAGCCAAGGGGGGATTTTGGGTGTTAAATCACCCCCCCCCCACCCGTCGTCAATCTGACTATGTTATTTTAAATTGTATTTCCAATGCACTCTTTGGCACAAAATTAAAACTTCAAGAAGCCAAAACGGAAACGGTTACATTGAAGACAAAATTGGAGCGGAGCTCAGAAGTTCAAACATACTCTACTAGGTTCGACGAGCAATGTCCAAATGGCAGATTGTTCTCGTATCGTGATCGAGAATAAAATTCCATTCAAGATGCATGAACGTCTAAGCGCTGCTTCAGTGTTCGTTTTCTTCATTGCACCGTCTGAAAACTGTTTTGCGCAACAAAACGAAAGAAAACAGGCCGAACGAGCTGGCTCTTTTAAATGTTCATCGGGATATAGACATACAAGCAAATGATGTAATCGAAGCTTTGTCAATTCATCCCGAAAACTACATATTTAATTTTTCGTTAATTTTTTTTTTTTAAACTATTATCAATATTATTTTCATTAATGTGGAATTTTGAATTATTAGTGGTACAGATTGTGAAATAATTCAAAAATTATCGGGATTTTTTGTGATATATGAAAAAATGAAAAATACACTGTTCTGCAACGAAATCCTTCTTTAAAGTTTATTAGTGCTTCTGTTTGATTTTGTCTCCCGAAAAATTTAAAAATATCAAAAAACTTATATCACGTAAGGATTTCGAGAAAAATCCGTTTCAAATTTTGAGCACCATTGCGCACATCATTTAAATGTTACTCCAAAAAAAAATATTCGTATTATTTTTTGAATAATTCGAATTTTTTCATTAATCACAAATAATCCCGATTATTTTTGAGTTATTTCGTAATCGTAAACTTTTTATGTGCAGTTGTGTGTGCAGATAATCAAATACAGGCACGGCAGAACGCCGTTTACATGGGTATTTTACCCACTCGAAATTTTTCAAGTAAATATTTCACTCTGTAGGAATATCACGAAAGTTTTTCAATATTAGTCCAAAAATTAATTTTTGGTGACATTTTGAGATCGAAAAAATAAATTAAGACAATCTGACTTAACCAAGTATCGGGATTTACTATATTCACCGACTACTTTCAGAAGTTTTAAAGATTTTTTTTTTTTAAATGAAGTGTAAATTTTGGTTATTAAATGTGTAATATGAAATAATATTTTTATTATCTCTTAATGTACTTGATATTGGTATGTCGATTTTGTTGGAACTTTCCATACCACTGAACCACATCAAAACACACTCTCGATCAAATACCCTCTCGGGTAAACTCTGTTCTGATTGTCAAAAATTATTAAAACTATTAATTAATAAAATCAGCAATGATTGGTTGGTTTGGTTTAAGTTATAAAATTTTCAGCAACTTTTATACCCACACAATGGTGCTTCTTCTTTTGGAGTTCTGTTTCTTACTTTTTTATACTTTTGTTACGACTATCGGTTTTCATTGACGTATTGTTTCGAAAGAATGTAAATTGTTACGCAGAAAAAATTGGAAATAAAACCACCCCACACCCCCCCGTCCCCCCCCCCCCCCCCCCCCCCGTCCCGTCTGAAAATCCTGGCTACGTGCCTGATATATATATATTATATATATAGAATATGTTATATATATATATATATTTATTTTTCATTAAAATTACAATTTTATCTCTTATATAACATACAAGTATCTTTGTGGTAAGTCATAATATGATGCCTATTTGTTTGGTATGAGTCTGAATTCAGGTCGAAACTCCGTTGCATATGAAGAAACCTCTACGCAATAGTCAATTGTTGTATCCAAAGCGATGCACAGCGAGCCAATTTTAAAATCAATTAAACGAGATAAGCTACGAGCTTCAAATTTGCCAAACATACTGCTTGAAGTGAGTTTGAAGCTTACGAGCAAAAATGAAACAAATCCATGAACTGCCACGCCCCCTTTCTTCAATTATCTAAGTATCTGGTGGTATTGCGATGAAACTTATTTTCCTTGAAGAACAATTTGTGCAAGATTATTATTATTATTTTTTATTTTAAGCAATATTAAATTTTTGCATAAACTTAATGAGAGCGATAGCATCAGGGCTTTCGGCTCTTTGCAATATTAATAAGCACAAATATCACGGAAAAATATGAAACCGTGCAAAAACAGTCAACAAAACTTCAAAATCCCTTTTAGGGGACCGCAGCCGCCTATATCCTTTGCCATAGATGTCAGGCAAAACTATTTCTCAGAATACAGAACTGAACTCAGCCGAGGATATTTTTACTACCGCGATAAAAAGCGATGAACGCTTAAGGTTTAAATGCTTTTTCCCCCCATTAAAGTGATTGGCAAAATATAACAGGCGCTTGGAAGCCAATTAACTTGACCTTATCAATAGGCGGACTGTGCCAGACCTGGGCAGTCCAATTACAAAATTGTAATTAATTACACACTTAATTACAATTACTTGTAATGGTAATTGAATTTTCCCAATTACAATTACAAGTAATTGTAATTGAGTGTGTAATCAATTACATGTGGCTTAGAGTTAGAATGCTTAACTGATACGCGATGGGACCCGGGTTCGATTCCTGGCAGATGCGGTTTTTTTTTAACTTTTCAAATTCAGCACAGTTGATTTTATTTTAATATTATGACGTTGAAATACAAGGCCGTCGGTAGTGTAGGGGGTAGTGTGTTTGATTTGTAATCCGACGGATGAGGGTTCGATTCCCCACAAAGTAGAGTTTTTTTTACTATCAAAGGCAAAATGAGCTATTTGTCTCAAAGCAGAGCCGTGCGAGACAGATTGGCGCCTGGTCAACAAT
>JAIPUU010000077.1:0-12500 GCA_020466095.1 Chlorops oryzae
CTTTCTCAAGCTCCTCGCGCGACACCATTTGATTGTCAAAGCTTTCCAAGAACGGCAGCATTTTAATCGCATTTACACGGTAATTTTCGCCAGCTTCTCTGCTGCAAGGATTTTCGGCCAATACCAAACGCTTAAGCGGTAAGTTTTTTAAGTAAATCAATTCGTCGAGATCCTGAATTTCATTCGCACGCAGATACAATTCTTGCAGTCTTAAGCATTTCTGCAATTGCTTCAGTGTCCTTATGTGATTCTGGCTAAGAATTAATACTTGAAGATTTGGTAGTCTCTCGAGGATCGAAACATCGGTGAGACCGCAGTCAGACATATTCAATTTATGAATTTCAGCGAGATTGTATTTGTTGCTTCGTGCTAGTATGTCTTGCTCGGTTAGTTTCATTTTATAAAATTATTTTTGTTTTTGTTTTTTGAAAAGTTAAACAATTTTTTATTTTATTTTCTTTATTTTCCAACTTTACAGCGAGCAGAACATTCTTAATTTGAAAATTCTTTTTTATAAACGTTTTATGTGCAATGCTTGCTGAGATACAGACTTTTCATCAATTTTCAAATCTTTCGATTCGATTCGATACTTAGGCTGACAGCAGAGTGGGTGCTATAAGCGATACGATAATAATCCACTACATTGCGCTATAAATCGCTGTCTGCAATTGATTACGGAGTAGCGAGAAAGTAGCACATGAGATCATTTCTCGCCTGATGTGTCAGCTGTTTTTGAAGTTTTTAACATTACAGTCGTTTGTTTACATATGTAAAGATGGAAATAAACGTCGAGGAATTAATTTCGGAAATCTTTTCGCGTCCTGTATTATGGGACCGAAGAAATGATTGCTACCACAGTAGGTATGTGGATGTTTGGATGAATGCGAATCTTCTTTGGCAAGATTATATCCATAGCATTTTTTGGAACAAAAAACTCTTCGTCCGAGTTGATTTTCAACCGCTAGCCAAATACAAAATACTGGAAATAGTATATCGCTTGTATAATCGTATTTCTATTAAGTCTACCGTTCTGCCATACTGCCGAATCGCTATAGCCCGAAATCGCATCGCTTATATTATCGTATCGCTTATAGCACCCATTCTGCCGTCAGCCTTAACATTTCCCAAGAATGGGTTTCGTCATAAAATCAAACTTCCATAACTCGAACTTCTACAACTTGAATCACTCTTGCCAGTTAAGGGGAAGGTTTCCTAAAACAAAAGATATTTTTGATCTTTATTGGAGTTTAAGGACAGAAAAAAGGCCAGGAAAAAGTGTTAGGGACCTTATGAGACCAAGTTTTTGTTTTTAGAAGATTTCAAAATTAATTTTTAGAAAATTTTGGCCTTGTTGTGAGAAATTCAGGCGAATATTTTCCTAAAAATCTGGCAGCAGTGACAACCACCCGGCCAATTTTTCACTTGCATTTTAAACTTTATTGTCCTGGAAAATCAATATAATCGGAACCAGGGCGTGCGACCGGAACCGAAACCGTAACCGTAACCGATTTTAACCGGTTTATTTTCCTAACCGAAATAAAACCGAAACCGATATTTTGTTTTTTTGGAAACCGGTTCCCGAAGCAAAACCGAAACACCGAAACACCGAAACCGGTTCGAAACGGTTTCTGAAACAATTTCCAACATCTTCCCCAAAATTTCATCTATTTCATGGTCGCTCATTAATGCGCCACATAAACATTCAGTCTGACTGATCAGTCACTCGTGTGCGTGTTTATGTACTCTTGAATATACATTTCCCTTCATGTGTCGGTGTGCCGCACACGTGCTTTTTTCACTAAAACATTTAACTGACTCATTCAGTCAATGTTTATGTGACACGTTTAAGCTGTCTTTTTTTCCACCAGTTAAAATCGTGTGGGCAAACAGAGACAGATAGACTTAAGTGTGTCGGGTGAACACGTATCTAGCGGGTCGTGTAAACATTGTAAATGCCGATTATAAAAAATAGCCACATCTTACACCATGTCTTAACTTCAGCCAAAGATACACCTTTTGGAAGCTTTTAGATTTTCGGCACAAAGAATAAATAAGAATTATACGCATTTACACGTTAAGACATATCGATAATGAAACACATTTTTTGTAGGCAAGGCGCGAGGGGATGTGTCATACAAGTGCTTTTCTCCCTCCCCGTGCGTCCCTTGCTGGCGAAAATTGTTTTCACTGTATGCCGGGTCAGATTTGTGAAACATGTTTCGAAATTGTCCCATTTGAATACATGGGAAAGAAAGAGAAGCATTGATTGAAGTATGAAGAAGGTTGTTCCGGAACAGTTAACAAACACCGTCTCTTTTCTTCTTACGTCTTTCTCTACTTACTTAATTTTCTCAAAACATTTGTTCGTGAGTCTCACTCTAGAATATTGAAATTTCTTAACGTGACATTGTCATCGAGAGGAAATGTTATTCATCGCAACTCCAATGGCACTGTCATCGATAGAGGTATCGATTCGAGGGAGTACATCTACTACACTTTCGATGACCAACTCGTGACATATGCTCTAATGACTGCCAATGCCGCTTGTGTGTTATTTTCATTTGAAAGTTTGTGTATAATCAGGAGGAGTCACGGCTCTATCCCAGCAGGAAATGTCCTGGTGAAACAATCAATGATTTCACCATGACATTAGAGCAGTGCTTCTCAGCGTAATACTCTTTCATACAAAACTGAGTATTGCGGCTTTGTTGTTTCTTTGTTGTTGTTTCTCACACACAGCGTCTGTGTTTTTTTTTTCACTGCATGAGTCTCTTAAGCACACATACATGTGAAGAATGAGAGAAATTGTGCTAGTGGTCGTGCTGACAAGCACTGCATTAGAGCCGCGACTCCACCTGATTTTACACCAACTTTCTAATGAAATTTACACACAAGCGGCATTGGCCGTCATAAGAGTATATGTCACGAGTTGGTCATCGAAAGTGGAGTAGATATACTCCGTCGTATCGATACCTCCTGTTTTGCAAGACAATGTCATCGTTCGGGAGTGATACCATCTTCTTTCGATGACATTGTCATTAGTATTACGACGAATAACACCTTCATTCGATGACAATAACATTGGAATTGAGGAGTACTCAAATTTTCCCCTTGATATCCTTGATGAAAAAGTTAATGAATTTGTCCTTTATGAGAAAATTTCCGGCTGGGATGTTATGCTGAAATCATTAATTGTTTCACCGGAACATTTCCGGCTGGGTAGGTACTCTCGGGTATATGAAAGAGTACGAGTATAACGCTGGGCAGCATTGATGAAAAAGTCTGCAAACAGGCTCGCAAAGAGCAAGGTTGAGTTAGCTGGAATTTTCATTGAGGCCTCTTTGCATATTGCAATAAAAAGAGCCAATAAGAGAAGTTCGGGCACTGACAAAATTTCGGCCTTGGGAAAATCACTTCATCGTCATCTGTCTCTCGGAAGGCCTGTTGAAAGCAGATCGGGCTTGCTAAAAATCAATAAGAGGTGGTAAGTAAATGTAATAAAATTGGGCTTGCTTGAAAAAACCTATGAAGTAATCAAGAAATATCAGCTGATTTTAATAATATGGGTAGCCACATTCTTCTAAGCTAGTTCTTACAAAACCTAGAATGTCTCGACATAAACCCGATAAGCTTTTAGAAATAAAGTTGTATGAACCCTTCTGGGTAAGGACTCCTGTTGAAATACTTGACGCGCTCGATATTGCTTAAGGCAGTTTTAGTTTTTCTTAATTTATTAACTTTTTGCCTTTGATATTTGCTGTCGCCTAAAGTGCACGTCGTACTAAACGTATCAGCATTTTATTAAGTCGCAAAGCGATTGACGATTCTGTATTAAAAGAAAATACACAAAAGGTGCCTCGAGCATGGTTTCATTATGATAAGGATTCTTAAGAAGCTTATCGCAGCTTATTACTTTCAGAATATATTCCCGTAAACCTCGATAAAAGTTAAATGAAAAGATTATGGAATTTTCGTAATCTTTAAAGATTTAAATGAGAGCAGAATTTTTATTCTTAAAAGTCAAATCCAGCCAAATAATGAAACAATGCAGGGATGCTTAATTGCAGTTCTTCAAAACATTCAGAAAACATTCTCATCTCTTTGCTTAAGTCGCCGACATGCATTCCAAGCCCCATGCCACAAAAAAGTCCCACATTTCTACATAAAAAACATAACCATAACCATAAATTATTCCATAATTTTGTGCACGAGATAAAAAAATATGGCTTTTTGTTAGCTTACTTTAAATAAGGCAAATAAATCCACTTACACCGGACAATGTCCCGTTCTGTAGAGCTCTACATTCACTCCTTTCATTTCATTCCACTATTTGGCAAAACACCGCACAGTGGTAGAAAAGCACATACCCACTTAATGAATTCACATACTACTTACATAAGAGCATTGGTTAATAGTGGAATGTCTAGTTAGCACTAAGGAGGCTTAAGAGCGGGTTTATAATGCGAAACAATTAGATTCTTATGACCCATTCGTTAAATGGTCATTTTCGAACTATAAAAGTAAGTGCAGCGTCCAGCTTTAATAAAACTTCAAGGACTAACAACGCTTTCCGCTTTGATTTCTTCTACTTGAATTCTTATAATCGGCTTGCGCCCAAATAGGTGTAGATTCGGATAAAAACCATAGGTACGCTTTAAAAAAGGTCTCCAATATGAAGCATTATTGAGATTTAAAACCTCGAGTGGCTATGTAAAGTACTGCTTTCCATTCCACTGTAAGCCTTGCGTTTTACATTGCATGGTCTGACGCTTTCTTCGTGAAAGCTTTTGTTGGAATCCTTGGTCTTTGGTTAGGGATGCTTGTCGGCCCTTTAACCATTTCATGCAATTGCTTCGGAGAAAATTCATTGTAATATCTCACGCTTTTTTTTTTTTTTTTTGTGTTACAGATTATGCAAACACATTGCCCTTTGGGTTATTAAGGACTGCAATGCTTGAGGAAAGCCCGTGTGTGTCGCAATGTGAGCTGGAATATAATGTACCAGCCTAGAAGTATGAGCTCTCAAGTGATTTGCTTTATTTGTCTGTGTCTAAAAGGAGCTCCATACGTAGGGTAAGAAGCTTATCCATATGCATTCACTCTTTAAAGAATGCGCACCTACACACATACACACGTTTAAATAACTACACTCTAACACGCACACTGACATATGCGCATAAATGCAGTGAAACTATTCATTGGAGTTGACAGATTCCATTGTTTTCGGCCATTTTTGCTTTCTTTTTTTTATTTTATGCTATTGTCATTTTACATTCATTCATGTTTTGGCCTTTGTTTCCCCATCTTTGTGGAAATGTATGATCGCGAGAGAGTGTGTTGTAGACTTGTATGTGTTTGTGTGTGATTGCTGTGTGTAACGTGCTCGTGTGTGTCCTTTTTTGTATTTGTGGTACATCATGTATGAATGGTGTCTGACGTGACATTTTTTCTAGACAAAGGCCTTTTGTAAAACCAAAGTTGAATGCATTCATGCCTCATAAATTTTTGTCCATTTTATTATTCAAGGATGTTACTTCTTTTCTCTTTTTGTAGTCCATTCCCTCTCGCAAGGGTTAAATAAAGCAACACAAGGAGCCGGCTTGAAGGATGGCAGGGGCCCCTTTATATTCCTACATATATTAGGATTTTTAAATTTTCTTCAGATAGCCTTTCATGTATTGTATTTTTAGCTTTGTCGGAAAATAATTACAACAAATACATATGAAGGAAAGCAATGTCCAGCGAAAGATAAATAAAGGCCTCGAATTTTAGGCCCCGGGCCGATTTCTACTCAGCTTTTTTGAAAATCTGTCCCTGTCTCGCCTGTAAAACAACGATTTATTCGAAAACATAATAAAACACATAAAAGGAGCTTAAAAGGACCTCGTGTACTCGTATATGTGTATGTGCTCAGAGCTTTGTCGTGGGGAGGAAAGTGTTGGTTAAATTAGTGGGAAATTAAATCACGCTCTTTTAAAATAACCTATCGCAGAGTGGACCTGTATTAAATTTAAAGAAAGGGACTTAACAATAAATAAGCTGCAGTTTTTTGTAGTTTTTATATAAGCTGTAAAAGCTTAGGTAAAAGCATAGGTAAGTAAACAACACTTTCCATTGGAAAATAGGTATTAGAGAATATGAAGATAATTCCCATTTTAGTACTTAGGAACACGGAAAGTAAGCATGAGATAACTCTTCTATTTCTACCCCAATAAGCATCTCGCAAAGTGCACTTCTGAGAGCTGACAGACGTACTTAGAATTAGAGATTTTCTTTCCCTACTGGCTTGAAAAATCCGTTCTGAAGCTTATAAGCCACATTAAAAAGTCGCCGAGTCAAAGTCGAATGTATATATGCATGTATGTCTTGTTTTGTAATATACCTAAGAACAAGTATCTAGGTACATATCTCAGTACCTTGTACATAGGTACTTTTAAAATTTGTACCTTCTACCTGAACCTTTATATCTATTGCTGTAAAAATGGCTTTGAATATTAAACATGATTATGTTAAAAAGTTATTTTCTCATTCCGATTTAAGATACATAAGACCGTAAACGGAAAGAGATTCACAAAGAAAGAGGGACAGGCGGGCGGACATTGCTATCAAGTCTCCTGGTGACTCAAATTATTTCAATTTACATTTTGTATGGTCTATCTCAAATGGTCCTGGGTGTGCAAAGAAAACTGTTCATTTGAATGTGAGCTCTGCTTTTTCAAACTTAGAAACGTTAAGTATAAAATTAAATTTGAAGAAAAATTTATATTCCAATTTAACTGTGATAGTTTTTTTTTTAATTTTAAAAGACAACACCGGTGACAACGGTTTCCCTCTATTTCGGGCACGGGGAATCGAACTGCATCATTAGTTTTTTAAGTTATCGGTACGCCTTCATGCAAAAATTTTTTTAAAAGTTTTTTTGGCCACTTTTTGGCCCATGTCTATGTTTGAGTTGAAGTTGGGTATTCTTAACTGGTATCAAAATGTAGTCTACGGTACGCCAAGTAATTCTTCTCAAAACACTGTTATGATAAAATGGAGCGTTAGGGAGCAATACGCGCTTAAAAGTGCAAAAAATTCCAAATTCTGCGAGATGATTTCTTGCATACTCTTAGGATGTGCCTTAAGCATATGTTCATTAGGGTGTCCAAAAAAAAATTTTTTTTTTGAACGTGGTTTTTCCGAAAGCCTATGGGTCAAAGTATTTTTGAGAATTTTTTCAGATTTTTCGTAAAAGGTTTAGAGGTTGCGCTCAGCGGAATTTCCTCAAAAGCCCCACATTTCCAAATTTTTGGAGATAGCTTTTTCATAAGCAATGCTTTTCAGAATTTTTAGGTATTAGTCGGTTGAAAAGTATACAATCTTTGTTCTCACTTACATAAACTGCAAAATATACCAACTTTATAGGCTATTTAGGCATCTTTAGTAGACATTTTTACGAACAAAATCGGGCGTCAAAAAAAGAAGGCCCCAAAATTTCGTAATTTTATATGAAAATGGTTGAAAGTAATGATGCAATTTCAAAGAGTACGAATTCCTTTGTAATTTGTTAAAGGAAATTAGGATTTTACTCTTATAGTTCCAAAGCTATGTCCCGTTATCTTTTCCAAAACATTATAACAAAAACACGTTGCATACTTCCAGGCTTACATTTGAAAATTTCTTTGCCTATTTGCCCATTTCCTTATTCTTCGCTTATTCTACTGGAGCGAAAACGAAAGCAAAGAGAATTATAATAATTAATTTAAAAAAAAAGCAAATGTTTTGACTAGGACTGAACCCAGGTCTCTGGGGTGATAGCCCGATACTCTACTAATACACTACATACCCCATTTATGTGTAGTGTTACATAGTGACCTTTTTAGTGGTTCTGAGGTATCAAATTTTAATAGCGTTGCTATGGTTGCCAGCCTTTGAATTGCTAGCATCCGGAGTTCAGCCTGAACCTTCTATTAATTATTTTAATAGTACACCGAGAGAAATAAGAACTGTTAAATCAACCACTTAGAACAGTTAAAGTAAGAGTGGTCAAATTAACTGTATTCCCCGTTAAATGCACTGGAAAAGGAAGTCAAATCAACAGTTGAAAAATAGTCACTTTTTATGTTCAAATTCGCTTTCGTTCACTTAGACGTATAAGTTCGCATTCTGATCAACCGTCTCCGGAGTGTGCAATAGCTCAGTTGTTTAAGCTGTGAGTTGACCGTCGTGAGATTCGGGGTTCTATCCCTGCTGGCGGCGGGAATTTTTCTGGATTTTTTTTTTTTAATTACAGTTTTTTTTTTTTTGTTCAGAGTGTAGTTGTTTTTTAAGGCAAAAATTTTCTCCTAAATTTTTAAGATTTTAATTTATTTAATTTTTTTTAATGGTTCATTTTCAAGCAAAAAATTTTGCAACCATAAGCTCAAGTGAGCGTTTTGACCAACAAATTAAATTCGTTCGTTTAGCGTAATGGTTAAGACGTTCGCTCAGCGAAGTGGTGGTCTGCGGTTCAAGGCTCGGCCGAGGCGAGAAAATTTAAAGAGATGAAAGAGAAAAAGATTTAAAAAGAAACAAATAAATAAAGAAAAAATATAATAATTTAATAAAAAAAAAAAAATATTAATAAAAGAAGGTAAAAAAAAGTCAAAGCAAAAAATAATTTTTTTTTCCCAGTCGCTGGTGACAGTTGATTTAACCGCGAGACAGTTATATCAACCATCAGGTAGTTATATCCCTATTGACTGTGTTTGTACTGTTGAATCGACCGCTACTACACATAAGCTAAGAATTAACGGTGAACTCGGTTATTTTAACCTGCTTTTTCAGTTAATATAACTACCTTTTTCTCTCGGTGTACAAGGACCAACCTTCAGCTCCCTTAATCCATAAAACAATCTTAATTTATTCGCACATCCAAAAATGTTCTTTCAATGTTTTATTGAATAAATTTAGTCTACCTTAACAAGGAGTTTTATAAAAGAAAGCTCTTTTAATTGTGGCCCAACAATTCACTGCGTCTTATAGTTGAGCGTAGGTCGCGTCGTAAGGAGGCAAAGCGCATACCTATTACTTATTTAATGCTTTCAGAAGGAAAAGGTTATTTCAATGCATTCTCCTTAAAATAGTTTTCTGCAAAGAGAAGTTACGAAGAGTTAAAGAAAACAACAGTCAGGAGAAAAGAAGAATCAACTTTTGTTTTTTTTTTCTTTTTTACATGTCCAAAGGGCGTTCCTATTCAACTACGACTGCCTTGGGTCAAAGGAACAACGTTAAATACAAGTAGCACTGCAATGTGGCCATTCCAACTAATCCGCCAGACAGCACGGTGCTTAGTGGTTTTGTAATTACTGACAACATAAAGCGAAATCGCATTTTCAAAGGAAACTTAATTTTATTTCAAAGAAACGAAAAGAAAAACACTAAGAATAAGCAAGAATAGAATAATAAGGCAGGTTTTAAAATTACCTACCCGGCAGTGCATTGCTCAAATTATTCACTTGAATCCTTTCTGAACTCATGGTGGTTGAGTGAAAAGGCGAGAGCGAGTTTGAATCTTATAACAGGCGAAAAGAACAATGTATCCAACTAGTTGAATACATGATCTCCGACCCAGGTCCGCACAGACTCACAACGTTTTCATTTGCCCTTGATTCATAGCTTGCTTGGTATTGTCATTAAGAAAAAGGAGATTTAAGATCCTTTGATGTGTCTGAAGAGAATTGCAGTTACGTACTTGCCTTTTAACAAAAAGAAGGCCAAATAAAAGTTAGAATTACTGCAATATTTTGAGTACACATATTGTTATCCTGAATGAATGTATTTTTTGTAGCTCTAAAAAACATTTTGAAGCAAAATATCCTTTTAGCTTAATTTAATCCCATTATGGCCGAGCGTTGTTTTTTTTTTAAGAGGTCCATGAATATGGACAAAGCCTGATCTCCCACACTTAAAGTGAACTTTTCAATATGAAAGCAATGTGATAATTTAGATTAATTGAAAGATAAAATTTGGTATACGTGTGAGAGCAAGTTCGAGGATGGACCGGATCGGGTACTTAATAGGGTAATTCCAGTACTAGGGTCTGTTATGAATATCATAAAAACTGCTCTAAAACTGGAGTTTTGCAAGATATTGTTGTGAAATTTGACATTTGATCACGTCTTAAGGCAATTAATGTGATTTACGAAAATTGAAAAAGTGGGCGTGGCTAAAGGGCGTTTTTTGAACATTTCCTCTTACACCTGAAACTCAAATGGGATTTCATCGAAAATACATTCCTCTATATTCATAAACATTCTCTCCGAAAATCTATTAAGGCTACCTCCAGTTCTAGGGACATGAAAATCTCCTATTTTTCAAAAATATTGAAACATATTTCGCTAACCCGGTATCTATGTCGTGTATTGTATTGCCAGGTATGCCTGACTATAATACCCTCACTTGTTTGGCTCGATATGAGTAAACAGATAATTAACATATTCTCGTCAAATCTGCGTGTTTGCGATGGATATGACTTTTCTCTTTTGTTTGTTTGTTATTTTTTGTTTTTATCTTAACCAGTTTCTGTCTGGCAAACATGCCTAAAGGCACGTATGGAAGAAGTCTGGCGAAGTATTTGCTTTGCGTCATGTTGAAGGAATCAACGCGTTAATGTTTTCGTTTAATATTAAGACTTAAGTGAAAATTGAAAATGCCTCAGCTCTTGTTAAGCAGGATTTGTGGTATTAATTTTACTTTTTTGAGCTTATTGAAAATAATAACAGAGAATTTGTGAGTTGAGACGCTCTTTTAAATGATGAAGGGTCTTTATGGTCGACATTCATGGCGTAGTTGGTTCAGATGCAAACTAACGATGCGAGAGGCTTTGGGTTCTACTCCCAGCTCGGGCATGGATGTTAGTTGTGTCTTGTTTCTGTTTCTCATTTTCTTTGTTTTTCGGGGTATCACAACGGACTCATGTGGGACCAAAGTGTGGTGGTAGCCACACTAAACAACCAACCAAGGGTCCTTATGGAACAGAAGAAGGTAAACATTCTATCTAATGCTACTTTTGCTATGTTAAATAAGTCGCTGAAAGAACTTTGGCTTTTCACCACAAATCTTCCTCGGGCCGATATTTCTATATAGAAAATGAAAAAAAAAAAATGTTGTTGATATTTAAGAGGCTCTGAACCCTCTCAGGTCTGTAAATTTGTTACAAAATTGGCTCAAAGAATTTCTTCGGAATCGAGAAGATGCTTTTTAATAATTTTCCATTCATTTTAATCGAATAATTTGCTTTGTAGGCACTCGTATTTATCGGTTGATGTTTATGGTGAGCCTAGATGCGAATGGACAACCCGTGTAAAAGCAGTGGCCGAAAGCACCGGAAAATGCGCAATTGTTAGTCATCATTGTAATGAAAAGCACTGCTTTATACGCACTTTTTTGTGCACTGTTTGGGGTGCTTTTATCCATCGATGACTGATTGTGTATTTAAAGATAGAATTCTTTACAAGTGAATGGAAATCTGGGTACGACATTGTGGTTGCATATAAGCCACTCATTGCATGTTATATGATTACCATTTTCCAATTACTGAATAGTTATTATTCCATTCCAATCCGACTTGTAGGGAAATGTGTCTGAGCAGTTTTTTGTGGTCAATTCCATTGTCAGACGCTCTTAACAAAAGAAAATGTAATTAAAAATATCGTACAATCCGACGTAAAATTTCTTCGTTAAGGAACGAATGCTTTTGTAGCTTTTTGCTCTCTTGGTTTACGCTCAATATGAATTCAAAGGTCGGGTAGAGCAATCATATATACCCACTATCTGTCGTTTGTGGGAAAAAAGCTATATATTGTTTAAGCTCTAGTTAAAATTCCCAATCTGCGATCGAAGAAAGAAAATGTATTTTGCATTTGATTGTTATCGCTATATTCAGAAAATGATTGGAACTTTTATGAATCCATTAAAGTTTTCGATGCATGTGCCAATTTTCGATGTTTAGAGTGTTGCTCGATTAATATTAAATTCTTCCTTATGGATACACAAAACCAGGAATTGCTTGCACTCCAATCAAAATTTTAATGGAAGACAAAGCATTTAGCAGAAATTTCAACGGAGACCTCGCATTCCATTGTTAGCCTGCAAAGCTTGCCACGTTGAATGTCCTTTGGACAGGGGAAAATGATGAGGGCTATTGGAATGGAAGCGCAGCGCAGTATTTGCACTCAGCTTTTGCAATTGAAGCAATAATCGTGGCAGCGATTTTACAAATGCACACTAAGGACGCACATTGTCAGAAAATGCATACATATTTGTATGTACGTATTTACATGCATAGACATATCATTTGAACATACCCTGCTGTAAATGCGGGGCAAGTTGACCTTTTAGTTACCAGCGCTGCACCAGAACCAGAGACACGGACCGTAGAACATCACTATTGGCATAGTCAACGAGGCATCTACAGTTCAATTTTCTCGAACATTCATGTTATAAATTTGCTGCAAACAAATCAGAGGGCTCCGTGG
>JAIPUU010000249.1:0-23981 GCA_020466095.1 Chlorops oryzae
CGTGGGAGAATTTTTTTTTTCTCGACTTACTGCCTAAAAACTTTAAGGCCCTCTAACTCCTAAGGGGAGCATTTTCCACCCCCTCCTCCCATACGATTTTTGGTCGATATTGAGCACCCCTATCACCTCCTTTCGGATAAACATCCTTATGCGAAACACCCTGTATATGTGTTAAACATATATCAATGAAATATATAAAAAAATTTTAATATTATTCCATTAGTTAAAAAATTTGAATATTTGGGAGTAAGAGATTAGAACTTCACAATTTTTAAAAAATATTAAAACAATTTTACGAAAAAAGACCTCTCCAGTTTTTTAACATATTTTTATACCTTTTCCGAAGGAAAGGGTATATTAAGTTTGGCTCGGAGTATGTAACATACCAAAGGAGTCGCGATAGATATAGACATATATATATATTCTTGATCAGGTTGACAAGAGGAGTCGATCTAGCCATGTCTGTCTGTCTGTCTGTCTGTCTGTCTGTCGGTCACACTTTAGTTTTTCGTAATTTACTCCTAAGCCATTAAAGATATCATATTGAAATTCGGCATGGACATGAACCAGGTAAATGTCCGAAAAACTGCATAAAAGTTGTTTTCGTAGTCCCTCCTTGGGTCGAAGGAAGTGGTTCAGAAGTTTCAAAAATCACGATTTTTAATGTTTTCCTGGATAACTTTTTTACTATACATTCCAGCTTATTGAAATTTAGTGTGGGTATAGCTACTATGTAGACTTAAGCTTTCGCTGAAAAAAAATTGCGACATCGCTATACCTATGGTCACCATCCTACACATTAGAAAAAAACACTCTTTCTCTTATTCTCATATCTGTATACAAAAATGATTTTTTTTTGCTTCTTCCGATTGTGTATTTTGCCGCCAAATAAAGTCGTCACTTAAAGTTAAAGTTTGACCATGACCACCATTCCCGAAAGAGGAATGACAACGCAACATATCCTTTATACACAAATTTGGAATTGATTCAGTAACTTGGAAGCTATAGGGAAAAAAAACGCGATGCTGATTTCAAATTTTTAGCGATTTTGTTTAAAAACTTGAAATTCAAATGGTTATAATTTCCGAACCAAGGCTGGTATTCCAGGTCTTAATACTTTGAATGAAAGAACAATCAATTGAAAAAGTTTTGAGCCTAAAACCAAAAAAAATCCGTTGCGTCGTTCTAATTTTATGAGGATTTTTGCTGAAAATGACAAAAACGAATTTTATTTTGGTATATTCTTCGCTCGTTCATATGTATATTTCAGTTCGAATTGTGTATGTTGGTAAAACTGGCTTAAAAAACATAAAACTTAAATTCTATTTTAAACCTATCTTTAAAGCTAAAACCAATTTAAACTTTAAAAATGAACAGAATTTGAACTGAGCCTTTTGTATTGTTTACTATCTGTTTCGCGTATAAGGGACCAGCAATAGTCACTCAACATTCCTTCATCCCAAAAGCCCTTATAATTTTTTTCAATCCTCTGTAGGTCCTGGTGAATGCGCTCTCCTTGTTCGTCGCTAGTTTTGCCCAAGTTTTCGGGGAAGAAATCCAAATGTGAGTGGAGAAAATGTATTTTTAGTGACATCCGAACTCCCATTTTTCGATAATTTTTCAAGAGTCCTCCAACTATTTTTATGTAGTTGTCGCTTTTTTTATTTCCCAAAAAATTTCCCACAACGAGATGGACCAGCCTTCCAATATTTGATTAAATTTTTTCCGAAAATTTCCTATGCCAAAATTAAAGAAGGTGTTTTTATTGGACCAGACATCAGAAAAATCATGCGTGATGAACACTTTTCGAAACATCTGTCACCTATAGAAGCAGCTGCTTGGTCATCATTTAAAGACGTTGTGGGAAATTTTTTGGGAAATAAAAAAATGAAATGGGAAATAAATGAATGAAATCGGTTAAGGCATATAGGGTCTACGACCTCATTATTGACATAGACTATAGGTAAAAATGTCAAAAACCGTTATTTAACGATTTCTCAAAAACTTGACGTGATAGAGAAAAACGGGTACCAGATTCGGAATCAGCACGAAAAATTACTATAGGGTCGCTATCCAGTTTCTCTGGTCCAAAACCGTGTATACCTGTGTTATTTATTTTGCGTGTCAGGTGTGGGCTTTTCAAAGGAATATTACACTTTTTTGATAATTTTCCAATGGAGTTTAAAATAAATTATAGAAATAGACTTTGCCTATTTTTTTATATATTGATACTGACAGTGCGGTCTAAAAATGAAAAAAAAAAATTAGTTAAAGGCCCTGCCGATTCAAAAGTTATGAGACTTTTAATGAGAGGGCATAAAATACGCTTAAAACAAGTGTAGCATAGGAGTTAAAAAAGTACTTATTCAAACGTAACGTTTGTATAGATGTTTAGAAAAAAGTTTTTTTTTGTTATAACACTTACATATGCAAATTTATGCCAAAAATTTCAGCATCTCACATTTTAACTTGGGTAATGGGCTGTACATTTATTACGAAAGACTATGTTCGCGTCTTAAGGTTTTGCTCTATCTCCCTCGCTTTTTATATTAGAATTGGGAATGGGATAGGCGTTTGGTGTGTTGCGGAAAACTGATGCGGGGAAAAAATGATGGGGGCCAGTCTTACATTTACCCCTCTACGAGCGACTCTGGGACAGTTATAAAGGTTTTCAAGTATGAGATAAGTTATGTGTTTTTCGAGCTTAAGGTCCCAGTAATTTTTATTTATTTTTCGATATTTCATGTAATTTATTTTTCAATTTGTACAGGACTTCAAGGACGATGTGCCACCCTATTATACTTATATATTGTATCCGGAGAGCATATATACGGGGAATACTGGGTTTTTATTTCGCGAGTTTCATAAAATATCCACAGAATAGGGATACACGATGTTATTACTCTTTGAAATCATATGTTCAAAGGATAGATATACAACAATAACGCTCCTAAATTTGCCGGTAACTATAAGGTATAGCAACTTGGAGACGAGACAGGTGGATAGATATTGAACAAGTACACGGAAAAATGTTCTTCTCTCAATTTTTTTTTTGATTTTATGATATGATATACAATAAAGTTGGCAACCCTGTTCGGAAAAGTCGAAGTCTTAAGCGCTCGTCCGATCGGAATTAAAAAAAAAAATCTAAACAAACGAAATAAATAAATTAAATATTTCCGTCTCCATCTCGCGGGATTCTACACGTGTCCACCGTCCCAGGGACCTGAGAATTTGCAGCCACGTTGGGTGAGACGTTATTTTTCCAAGTCGAAAGATTTATAATCTTAGCGACTTTCCTTAATCTCTTTTTGTTTAAATTATCTATTTTCTCTTTGCACCTTATTCTTTCACCAAAGTTGTTCTAATTATATTTCTAGCTGGTTCACAAACCGAAATAAAAAGCTTTAAGCTTTGCCTTATCATAGGCCAGACTTAAAGCTTAGCTTATACTGAGCGTGCAAACAATACGCATGCAACGTGATACCTTAAAATCGCAACCTGAAAGAAGGCATTCTATTAGTGGCTCTAACGCCAGAAATGCATACTTAATAGTCAAAGCGCCAGAATTACCGCGCACGCTAAACAATATTTCTCCCTCTCAATCGCTAACATCTCAAACTTCAACAACAGAAAGTTCAACAACAGAAGTTGCGCCTTCTGCTAACAGCGGTGTAAAAGCTCCTGTTAATAGCGTACGCGATCCAGCAGTGCAGACAGGTATGGACCGCTACATTAAAATTAAAAGGAAACTTAGCCCACAAAAATCAAATGTGGCAAAAGCGAAAATAAATAAAACTAAATTCGACGCTAATCCGTCAAACGTGCTATCTGGCAATAGATTTGCGGCTCTAACTACAGAGACTGCTGAGAATTCGGATTCCTCGAAGGAAGCTGGAGAAAAAACACCAAAACCGCCACCAGTTTATCTTCGAGAGCGTAGTTCCAGTAATTTGGTCACGAGCTTGACCCAGCTAATTGGAAAGGAGTCTTTCCACATCGTTCCCCTTACAAGAGGAAATCTTCATGAGACCAAAATTCAGATTTATAATGAAAATAAATACAGAACGGTCACCAAATACTTTGATGATAACAAAAAAAGCTACTATACGTATCAGCTCAAAAGTAGCAAAGGCCTTAGCGTAATTGTTAAAGGTATTGAATCTGATGTAGCTCCTTTGGAAATCAAACAAGCCTTAGAGTCGAAGGGCTTTAAAAATTAGAAATGTAATGAATATTTTCAATAGGAACAAAACTCCGCAGCCGATGTTCAAAGTAGAGCTCAGTCCTGATAACTTAAAGCTAAAAAAAAATGAGTCTCATCCAATCTACAGATAACAATATCTTCTTCACCGTAGAGTTGTAATAGAAGAACCTCATAAACGTTCAGGCCCTGTCCAATGTACTAATTGCCAAGAATATGGGCATACTAAGTCTTACTGCACCCTATGTATGGTCTGCGTTGTTTGCGGAGAATTTCATAGCTCCGCGAACTGCGACAAAAGCAAAGACCAATCCACAGTGAAAAAATGCAGCAATTGCGGTGGAAATCACACTGCAAACTATAGGGGATGTCCGGTATATAAAGAATTAAAAAATCGTATGTTAGAAAAGAAGCAAGCTAGTCGTACAATGTCAAATCAAATTGTATTTCAAACCCCTATTTCCTCGCAACCGCACAAAATTAGCGTTCCTGTGACTAATAATATGTCCTATGCAAACGTAGCTAAATCAGGCGTAAGTGTCCATTCCGTCCCCAGCACCAGAACGCTGGTCTCGAAACCATGTTGGTCAGTCTGACGCAATGTATGACACAATTCATGTCGCAAATGCAGAACACACTCCAAGAGTTACTTAGAGCACAAAATCAGTTGCTCCAAATCTTAACCGCACAAAAATGAATTTACTTATTATATCCTCTTGGAACGCAAATGGTATAAATCAGCGTAAGCTGGAATTGACACATTTTCTTTCAAACAACTCTATAGACGTGATGCTTATTTCTGAAACTCATCTTACCGATAAAAATAATTTCTCGATTCCAGGCTATAAATTCTACAGAACGAACCACCCTGATGGGAAAGCCCATGGGGGAACGGGTATTTTGATTCGTAACCGGATTAAACATTTCCCTCTCGAACCGTTCTCAAAAATTTACTTTCAAGCAACTTCAATTTCTTTAGAAAGCTGTGGTGCAAATTTAGTTCTATCTGCTATATATTGCCCTCCACGATTTACAATAACAGAAAATCAATTTAAAGAATTTTTTCACACTCTTGGAAATAGATTTTTAGCAGCAGGCGATTATAATGCAAAGCATACCCATTGGGGCTCACGCCTAATTTCCCCAAGGGGAAGACAATTATATAACACACTAATAAATAGATCGGGTACCTTAGGATTTCTTTCACCAGGACAACCTACGTATTGGCCAACAGACCATAACAAAATACCAGACCTTATAGACTTTGCCATCACACGAGGTATTGATAATTCACAAATTTCAACCTCGTTGACCTACGAAATGTCTTCAGATCACTGTCCCTTGCTATTCAAAATTTCACAAAACATAAGGATGTCGTGCCCCCCTTTCAGTCTGACAACCTCTAAAACACATTGGGTTAAATACAAAAAGTATGTTGCAACACACATTCACTCAGAATATTCAATAGACAATGAAAACCAAATTGATGAAGCGGTTGTTACCTTAAATACAATATTGGCTTCGGCGGCGGAGCATTCCACCCCGAAAATTCCTGCCGTTGTCCATAGAAATTTTAATTATACTAATAGCCATATTGAAAGGCTTTTGCGAGAAAAACGTAGATTAAGACGTGAATGGCAACAAAATAGGTCACCTGAAAGTAAAGCCAGACTCAACTTAGCTACGACGCAACTTAAAATCGCTCTCCAAAAAGAACAAGACAAGAAAAATACTTATTTCATTTCTAAACTTTCACCTAACTGTTCATCAAAAGGATCACTGTGGCGAGCTTTAAAAGTAAAAAACTCTCCCATAGACCATGAATCTCCTTTAAGAGATCAAAGTGGAAGATGGGCAAGAAGTGACGAGGAAAAAGCTTCTGTGTTTGCTCAACACTTGTGCTCAGTTTTCCTTCCGAACCCTCCAGTTAATGACCTAAGACTTCCTCCCTTCGAAGAAAACAACCAAACTTTTCCTGTGTCATTTAATGCCAATGATATAAAAAGCATAATTAAGGATAATTTTTGCGAGAAAAAAGCTCCCGGTCGGGACTATATAACACCAAAAATGATCAAGGAGTTGCCACACATTGCTCTTAAATTTATAGCAAAACTCTTTAATGCTATTATGCGCTTCTCACACTTCCCTAAGATGTGGAAAGAATCGGTTATCACGATGGTACTGAAGCCCGGCAAAGATATGACGACAGCAAGCTCCTATCGCCCAATAAGCCTTCTCCCCTGCTTATCTAAACTCTTTGAAAAAGCTCTTCTTATAAAAATAACGCCATACATCCACGAGAATAACTTAATCCCTGCTCATCAATTTGGCTTTAGAAAAAAACATGGAACTATTGAACAGGTAAATCGAATCACTCGTGAAATTCGTAACGCCTTCGAAAAAAAAGAATATTGTTCTGCAATATTCCTAGATATCGCTTAAGCATTCGACAAAGTGTGGCATGGGGGTCTTATTGCTAAAATAAAGTCCCTACTCCCTCAAAATTTTCACGAAATTCTTATATCATACCTCCAAAATAGATTCTTTAGAGTAAGAGTTAATGAATTTATAACGGAAAAAATTTGAAATTAAAGCAGGAGTCCCGCAAGGCAGTGTATTAGGCCCCTCTCTTTACCTTCTTCTAACAGCCGACATCCCCACTAGAGATAATATTGTAAAGTCAACTTTTGCTGACGACACAGCATTATTGAGCTGCCACCGCGATCCCATGGAAGCATCAAGAATCCTACAAGAACATATGCAATTAATTGAAAATTGGCTCTCTACCTGGCGAATTAATGTAAACGAAGATAAATGTAAACACATTACATTTACGCTAAGAAGGGGTATAAGCCCAACTATACAACTAAACGGAGTTTCCATCCGTCAAGTTGATAGTGTCGTTTATTTAGGAGTCCATCTAGACAAACGATTAACTTGGCGAAAGCACATCGAGGCAAAGAGAACAAACCTAAAGCTTAAAGCATCAAAAATTCACTGGTTGATTAACCATCGCTCTTCTCTGAACATGGAGTATAAAGTTCTTTTATACAATAGTGTATTAAAGCCAGTTTGGTCTTATGGCATTCAGTTGTGGGGAAATGCCTGCGCTTCCTCTATTGAAATAATCCAAAGAGCTCAATCGAAAATTCTCAGAATCATTACAGGTGCCCCATGGTATATTCGTAATGAACATATTCACCGTGACCTACAAATTCCACTCATTAAGGATGAAATCATACGATTAAAATCATCATACAACGATAAGATAAGACATCATTCGAATCAGTTGGCAAGAAGCCTCAGTAACACAACAAGTCGAACACGTTTAAAAAGAAAGGACCTTCCGTCTGCATCTACCGTCTTAGAGGTTTAAGACCGATGCTCTTTTATATGCACCTCGCTCGTGCAAGTCAGATACGTCTGCATCTACCGTCTTAGAGGCTTAAGACCGATGCACTCTTATATGCACCTCGCTCGTGCAAGTCAGACCCGTCTGCATCTACCGTCTTAGAGGCTTAAGACCGATGCTCTCTTATATGCACCTCGCTCGTGCAAGTCAGATGATTACCTATCCAAGGATACAGGACCAATGCTCATCACTGGCAAGAACGTATCCGTTCCAGCCAAAAAAGGCGTTAATACGTCTGGCGCACCTCGCTCGTGCACGCCACACGTAAGGATTCACAAAACTCGATACAATGTAAGCGGTGTAACAGCGCTAAACTCTCATCAGCCCAGCTTCTTAAATTGAGGCCCGTTGGAACCAGCAACTATTTATATTTTTCTCTGTATAAATAGAAAATGTGTAGTACTAGATATAAGATTCGAATATTTACTGTTAGTTTCGCAAATTAAGAAAGATTCAGTAAAGTCACGCAAAGTTTAAAAAAAAAAAAAATTTTATGATATACGAGGATAGAACTCCGGGAGGACGATATGTTTTTTATATCAGCAGCTCCGACCTAATAACATTTTTGTAATAATTTGAAACACACAATTGAAGCAAGTTTAAAGCTAGTGGTTACATCGGTTTCCAGAATCCAGGATTCGGTTTTCTGTCTTTAGAATAGAAAGTTTCATAGAGCAATCATCCCGATCCACAGTGTCGAATTTCGCTATGCTAGCGTCCCTTAATTCTGTATCTTTGGTAAAAATTGATTTAGAGAAACAAAAATTGGACCAAGTACTATCTAAATAGTGGGCTATACGTATAATTTTTTTTATGCTGCGCAGTATACAGGGTGTGTTACAGGGTGGCAAAGTTACCAAATTTTCATAATTTTCGATATTTTTGAGAAAAGTTAGAAGTTTTTGTAAATTTTGAAGGCCGTAAATTATTAAAAGTGTATAATAAGTAACACGACAAATTTTTAAGATAACTTGGGTTTTTAAATTAAATATTAGGGGCGATTTAGATGGAAAAATCTAATATTTACAACTTTTTGGATTTTAGGGACCGGTTTTGCATGTAAAATTTTTGTCTATCTCGTTTATTTTATTTTTTTTAGTAATCCTTATAGAATTTCCTTCATTTTGGTGCCAAATATGTTTTTATTTTATTTATTCTCGCGTGAAAAAAAATTTTTTTCACAGAAAAACTCGACTGGCGCTCACTGAATAGTTCGAGCAGAGTAGCGTAAAATCGTCTGTTTAAAACTTTTGTACACTTCAACAATCTTTTTCCTATACAAGTTCGTTGTTTATTGTTTTTTAAAACCTTTTTATTAGTTCTTATTGAAGTTTCTTCATTTTGGAACTAAATAAACTTTATTTATGTTAGGGTGAATGGAAAAAGCACCGAAAACTTTTCACTGTCGTTTCAGAGAGAAAGAAGTAAAATCGATTATGAAAACAAGAAATAACGAAGTTTTTTATTATATATACAGGGTGTCCCGGGAAAAAGTGTACAAAATGAAACCCTCGATAGGTCGATGCAATACGAGTAGTTTTTTGCTTCTACAGCAACTGCCTAGGAGGTACCGTTTTAAGAGCTGTAGCGCTTCAAAAAATGTCTGTTTTTGTATGCAATTTTGAGCATAACTTCATTTTAAAAAAATTTTTTTCGTTCAAAATGAAGTTATATTCAAAATTCCATACAAAAGCAGACCTTTTTTGAAGCGCTACAGCTCGTTAAGGGTAACTCCTAGGCAGTTGCTGTAGAAGCAAAAACTACTCGTATTGCATCGACCTATCGAGGTTTCACTTTGTACACTTTTTCCCGGGACACCCTGTATATAAAACATTAATGAAATAAGATTGTTTTCCTAGTCAGTATCTGATGAACTATATGACGAGCAGTCATTTTTGCTGTCCGATTCATTAACCCTTTCAGACACGCTCCCAAACCGATAGCATAAAAATCTCATAAGCTCTTGTCCCTTATAAGTGACGCCGTGTCTCAAAGGGTTAATATCGAGCAGTTTCAATGCCTCCTGGCTTATTTTTCTTTTGGTTTTTCAAAGGGTTTTCGCAAACTGCTGATATAGGGATCAGATGAAATCAACAACCGTTTGATAAGGTCGGTATTCGAATCGATTCTTGATATTTTTCTTGTAAAAAGCTCGCGATATCGTCGAATGTCTTTGTTTCGTGCTTCCAAAGCTTCTTCAGACATCTGACTAATTGGTAAAATGGAGCAACTAATTATTTCACGTCCATGAAAAAGGATTTTATATATGGCCACGGGCCAATCAAATATAAATACTTCAGATACATTAAAGGCTCTCTTCTATATATGGCCCCAGAACCTGAAAGTTCTATTTAATTGCGGCCCTTTTTGTTATGTTTTTTCTTATTGTTTTTTTCTTTCCATTTGATATTGTTTTTTACATTGTTTCATTTTCCTTCTTCATATTTTATGATGTATACACAGTGTGCAATATTTTCACAAAAAACATGATATTTTCAATAACAAAATTTTTCATTGCATACTTTTAGGGGAATTAGTTCAAAGATGCATCAAACCAAACTTTGAAGGCATTATTTAAGCTAATAGGACCATTTAGAAAAAAATTGGGGGGTATGCGTTAAAAAAAAAATTTTAATTTTTTTGTGACACCCTAATACACACGCATTCGAAGGGCTTTACGTTGAAAAGTGTTTTGATGCTAATTTATTCAGAATTAATTTATTTAAATTAAACTTAACAAATTTTAATTGAAATGCGTCGAATAATTAGAACAGAGTATGCCAATTTAGTTGTACAAATTTTAAAACGTAAAACGTAAGAGAATTTTGTTATATCGAAATTTTGCGTCTACATTCGGTTTTTCGAGATATGGTATATGGGTGCCACAAAATGCCGAAAAATTTTATTGCAGATTCTGTTACTTTATGAACCACCTTACAACGTGTATAGTACCACTCGCCTGTATTTTGCGATGTAAGGTCACTTCATACATTTGGAAAATGGATATTTGAATTTTTTAACCCATTTTTTTCATATTATCTACAAAATTTTTTTAAATATTATATGTAAGCATGATTTAAAATTAAATTTTATATAATATGTATTATGTAAATATATGTGCCTGTATACAAAAACAATTTCATTACGATAGCTTTACTAAGTAACTCACAATATAACTTATAAAAGCGGATTTTTTTCCGTGCATTCTGCCACAAAATGTTGCTATATTTTTCTCTCTTTAATTTCCCATAATTTGCCATAATTTTCTTCTGTTGGGAAAAAATTTCAAAATTTTTTCTGTTCTGATGCAGTTGAACCTTACTTTTTCGATTGGCATTCAAATATTTTCAAAAAGTCAAAAAAAAAAATTGGGTTTTAGTGACGCTAGCAAAGCGAAATCCGACACTGTGCGATCGTAAGTAATATGCTGCACTCCCTGGCGGTCCGCTCTCCGATTTGTCGTATTCTTCCCAATTACTTCAGCTCATTGACAAGGACCATGCATAATAGGGCTGCTTACCATCTTCAAACCGAATTTTATTTTGCAATTTTATAATTATCTTAACACATTTTGGTTTCAAAACAATTAGCAAGTATATTCATTTACTTAAACAAGTTAATATTATATAATCTTTAAAAAACTATCTATTAAAGCAAACTCTAACGATTGCCAAGTATGTTACTCATGTACGTGTCAAGGCGGGTTCAGTAAATGCCTCGCGCGAACCAGTGATTAGCCAGCACACTATTTAATTACTATGAACTCCATAGAACTTTTTGCTCGCAATCAAAACACAACCCAAGCTTAAGATATTCCAATGGGATATCTTAAAAGTTTCTGTATTTAGTTTGAATAGGTTATATATGAAAAGAATGTTACAAAATTACTTGATGCGATTTTGCTGGTATTTACCTGAGCTGTTTTTTTTTTTTTGAATTTTTCAACAATAATTTCGTATAGTAAAATAACTATCGCTTTAACTTTTAAAATAATATGAAAACAAGCAATTATTTTTGAGTGATAGATTAATGACAATGATAAAGGCTCCTCAAGGGTGCCTTTTTGTTTGCAAATTAACATGAAAAACTTTTTTTTTTAGATGTTCTAACGCAAGCAATGTCTTGAATTTTCATAAGACTTTAAGAAAACTGTATGTATCATGTTAGCATGTTTTATGTTTTTTTTGGTTACCTGAATTTCTTAACTATTTCCGTTTCACTATATATCAAAAACAGTTTTACAGATTTAAATATTTCAGAATTATGTATCGTTTAATTTAGCCTTAGCTTTCCTCCTCATCGTATTCCTCTTCGCAATCCTCGTCAGTTCCTTCCCCTTCTGCAATAATGTTACTAGTAAGCTCTATAATTGGTTCTTTTCCCGCTTCAATCGGGGAAAATGGCTCAGAAATTATTGGTTCGTAACCTATAAAAGAGCTGTCATTCTCCTTGTTGTCTACTTCAATATTATTTGCTTCTTCTTGAATTTCGTTAATAGCTATCTGTGTCTCCTGCCGAGCAATTTCAGCTAATTCAGAAGCTTGTCGTGCTTGTTCAGCTTCTTGTTCTTCCTTAGCCTGCTGTTCAATTTCTGCTAGCCTCTTAATTTCTTCTTCACGCAGCTTTTGTTCTTCCTCAACTTGAGCTCTATGTGCTTCTTCTGCCAAACGGGCTTCTTCAATTAAACGAGCTTCTTCTGCCAAACGGGCTTCTTCAACCAACCGAGCTTCTTCGGCCTGACGTGCTTCTTCGACCAACTCTGCTTCGCGTTCCTCCCGGGCTCGCTGCTCAATTTCGGCTTGCCTTTTTATTTCTGCTTCCCGATGTTTTTGTTCTTTCTCAGCTTGAGCTCTACGGGCTTCCTCAATCAAGCGAGACTCTTCAGCAAGACGAGCCTTTTCGGCCAACTCACGAGAATGTTCAGCTTCACGTTTTTCCCTAGCCTGCTGTTCAATTTTTGCTAGCCTCTCCATTTCTTCTTCATGAAGTTTTTCTTCGTCAGCAGATTGCCTTGCATTCCGTTTGCATTCCAATTCCCTGAAATGATTTAAATAAATAAAATAGGCAACAATATTAACATTTTCATTTTATAGAAATCCCCATTAAAAATTTTGAAGCCTTCAAAATTTAGAATCTAAAAAAAAAGGTATGTTCCCGTACTGCACGAAACAGCCCAAAACTGCCCAATTTTTTTAAAATTGTATGGAAGTTGTGCAAAATTGGGCAGTTTTGGGCAGTTTCGTGCAGTACGGGAACATACCTAATATAAACAATAAATTTTAACACGTTTTTGAGATCTCAAAAATAGGATTCTAATAACATGTTCACACTTTACCCTAAAAACGTGTTTTCGACGCTTTGTATATCTGAAAACAAGACCGTTCATAGTGCATTTCCATATGGTGTTTAACTCGCGTTTAAGCGTTTAGGGCCCTAAACGAGGTGTTAAACTCGTGTTTTGCCATAAAAAGTTAAACGCGATACGAAGTGTTTATCTCTTTAACACCTCATAAACACTTTCATCGATAGGAAAAAAATCGATTTATCGTATCGGAATTTCATGCATATCTAACTGTCATAAGAAAATCAAAACAAAAAACAAAAAAATGTTGCCAAAAGCAAAACTAAAAATTCCCTACAAACTACAAAAAATTCCTAAATTTTTTACACACGGAAAAATTCGAAAAAAATGTAAAATATGCGCAAGGCATAATCTTGTATTGTATGATTCTTGGTAGAGTATCGATGCTGAACGATAGTTTTTACCAAAAATAGTAAAATTACGGTTATGGGCCATGTCACAGAAATCGATTTCAAAACTGTGTAAAAATTATATAATTCTCCCAAATTCTTTCAGATATATTTTTTCTGGGTTTTCCACTTCCAACTCCACGAGACGAGACGTTATTTTGTCGCTTTTATTGATCGACAAGAAACTATATTCAAAATATCTCTTAATATTTAAGAATATACCACGAATTCCTACATTTTGCCGAATTTAATAATTCTGTCCCTCTTTCCCTTCAAGTGATTTTCTTACAAATGGCAACACTGCTTGCAATTGTAAATAAACAAACAGCTGTCAAACTTAAACACCTCGCATACGTGGAACCGCTCGAAGTGTTTAGCTAAACATCTCAGAGTTAAACACCATATAGAAACGCGCGATCACACAAAGTGGTTTTTAAAATAACTTGTTTTCAATATACGAAATGTTTATAAAAAGTTCCCAAAATAGAAAAATTTTTTTTTTGGATTTCGAAAGCTGGCATTTATTTTTCATTCAATTTTAAATTTTGTTGTTGTGTTTTTGTGCATAATTTCATTCAAAACATGCTGGTTGCGTGTTTGGTTTAACATTTTTCTGTGTAGCAAAACTTTTCGATTTCTTCATGATTTCAGTCACATATTACCAAATTTATGGCGGGAAGCCTTTATCGTTTAGAGCACTACAAAAGAATTTTCTACATTCAAGAAAAATATAATATTATACAAATTTCTGGCTGGAAGTTGCCTAGAGAAATCTAGTTACTTGCTCGGACCTAGCTAGTACCTAGCTAGATTTGCCCGACTGTATAAATCTAGCCTGGCGCTAGCAAGGGCCAGCTAGAACCAGCCCTATACACTCTAAAAATTCCGTCGTAGAATCTCTGATATCCGACGAGAATCTATTATATCCGCAATTGATATAGGTCCAATAGCAAAATATCATAGATTCTATGACGCTTTGTAGTGTTTCTTACGATGAGGAATGTCATTGAGTTCAACGAATATAACTTAGATTTAACGATACCATCTTAGGAATAGATGTTATTTCATAGGAACTACGATATCATATTGTAGGAACCAGGAATCGGCAGTAATAATATTTTCAGCAATATTATCGGTACTAATTGCGGATTGGCCAAAATTTTTATTCTTTTATTCTTTTAATGAATAAAAAAGAAATCAAAAAATGCAAAAATTAAATTCTGAATAATGAAAAATTGATATTTCAAAGTGAAAAAATTCGGATTGAAAATATGAAAATACTTATAAAAAGAAAAATTGCGATTTGCTTGAAAAATCGAAATTTAGATAAAAGGATTATGAATTGATTGAGTAATGAATAATCAGTCTTTTTTTATTACGGATTATTCAGGAAATCAATATTCAGACTCCCAAGATTATGGATTATTTCAATAATCAATATTCATATTCTCAAGTTATGATTATTTGATATTCAATATTCTATTCCAAGATTATGGATTATTTGAATAAAAGTCGAGATATCCATTGGAAATTGGTACGGAAATAATCAGCGGCTCCAGTAGATCCGATTGAACGTTTTTATAACCCGACATAGTTTGTGTCAGGATATTGCGTTGCGTGTGGTTGTGTATTAAGACAGCACAGTCGCAATATACCCTCGACACAAACTATGTCGGGTTAAAAAAACGTGTCAATCGGATCTACTGGAGCCGCTGATTATTTCGTACCAATTTCCAATGGGATATTCGAAATTTTATTCAAATAATCCATAATCTTGGGAATATGAATATTGAATATTCAAATAATCCATAATCTTGGGAATATGAATATTGATTATTGAAATAATCCATAATCTTGGGAGTATGAATATTGATTATTGAAATAATCCATAATCTTGGGAGTATGAATATTGATTTCCTGAATAATCCGTATAAAAAAAGACTGATTATTCATTACTCAATCAATTCATAATCCTTTTATCTAAAATTTCGATTTTTCAAGCAATCGCAATTTTTTCTTTTTATAAGTATTTTCATACTTTCAATCCGAATTTTTTCACTTTGAAATATCAATTTTTCATTATTCAGAAATTTTATTTTTACAATTTGTGATTTCTTTTAATTCAATAATCAAGAATAATGAAGTATGGAAAAATTTATAATCAAAAAATCAAAATTCAAAAATTTTTTTTTTGCCGATCCCTGGTAGGAACTACGAAATTATATAATAGGAACTACGACATTATATTGTAGGAACTACGACATTATATTGTAGGAACTACGATATCAAATCATAGGAACTACGATATCAAATCATAGGAACTACGGGATCGAATCTTGAAAACAAGGGCGGCGGGTTCGATCCCGCTGCAGCGAGCGTCGTTTTTTTTTTTTTTTTTTGGAAAAGCAGATAATTTAACATTTATATTATTTAAAAAACTGAGAAATAAAAGATTTTAACAATCTTTTAATGCTTAAACAATAAAAAAATAAAACTTTATAGGAAGTTCTTGAAAGAGCTTGTGCGTGACGCAGTGTTTGCCAGTTTAGGGGTTTTCCCCCTAGATTTAGGGGTTTTTCCTACTTTTAGGGGGTCGTTTAGGGGGTACAAATTTTTAGGGGCATGGTAAGGGGAACAAATTTTCCTAGGAGAATTTTAGGGGCTTATGATATATATGTATAAACAAATATTGTGCGAAGTTTAAAGTGTTTGATACAGAAAATCTGTCAAATTTGTTGTTGTTCTTTCCAAATTACTTTTTTTCATTTCGAATATTGTACTTTTTAGGGGGCACATTTCGAATCTGGGGGAGTTAAGGAGTAGTTTTAGGGGAGCTACCTGGCAACACTGGTGTGACGTTTTAGAAGGCGCGATGAAATCAACTATTTATTTGGTTCGCGCAACTTACTTTCTGTTCCCCGTATTTTTTCCTTAAAATTCACTTGCCAGTTTAATTATTCTCCTTTTCTCCACAAATTTTGTTGCCTGCAAAACGATTTGAACTCGGACCTTCCAGATAACAAATCTAGCACACTTCAAATACGCCATTGCGAGATATGATTTGAGCTTGCTAGTTTTGTTATATCAATGTAAGTGGGAAACAGTAGAAACTATTAGATTTACAGTAGAACTTATAGTATTTTACGTAGATTCTATGATATTTCCATCGTAGATTCTATGATATTTTAATCGTAAAATCTATGATGGACATATTTCTTCCACAGTAGAAACTATTAGATTGACAGTAGAACTTATTGTATTTTACGTAGATTCTATGACATTTCCATCGTAGATTCTATGATATTTAAATCGTAAAATTTATGATAGACATATTTCTTCCACAGTAGAAACTATTGAATTTGCAGTAGAAATTATTGTATTTAACGTAGATTCTATGAAATTTCCATCGTAGATTCTATGATATTTTAATCGTAAAATCTACGATGGGCATATTTCTTCCACAGTAGAAACTATTATATTTATAGTAAAACTTATTGTATTTTTACGTAGATTTCTATTATATTTTTCTACGTCTTCCTATCGTAGAAAACAACAATGCAAAATTTTTTCAGTGTAGGAGCGATGACTAGAATAATATGCTTTTCACAAATAGCCTCAATCACGTGATTTACCATTCATTCCTGATTTAAAGCTAAATCACGTAATTTTACCCATAAAAAAAACTGTCAAACTAAATCACGCTATCTGGCGTGTTAAAAGCTAAATCACGCACTAAGTTACGCAAACTCGATATGCAACCCCGCGTTTTCATCGAAATATCGATAGTTTTCAACAAATCATCTGTCATATCTCTGTCAGTGTTTTCCCAATCGCTGTTATCACTGCACATCAGCTCGAAAATATTATATAAATGCATTAAATTGTAAAAAGCAATTGACCACTTTCCAAAGTCCATATTGGCGCTCATATTGTAAATATCAAACAAACAGTGTTCTTCTTCTTCTATTTGTCAGCTGATAGCAGTAAACTTAAAAAACTTCGACTTCGTGGGAACAGTTGTGATTTATTATTTAATGATTTAGCTACATCACGAGATTTAGCACAATGTCTGAAAGCCTATAATCTTGACAGGGCCTAGCTAGTTTTCTCTATGTTAGGTTAAGCCCAGATAGAAAACACATGCCTGGCGAGGGCTAGATTTGCTCGACTAGATAAATCTAGCCTGGCGCTAGCTAACGCCTTGCTAGCACCGACGCTATAGGGGCGATGACTAGAATAATCTAGACAGGGCCTAGCTAGTTTTCTCTAGGTAAAGCCCGGATAGAAACCTCTAGCCTGGCGCCAGAGAGGGGCATTGAGAGGAAATTCCCTACCTTAAAATACTTATGCCCTACATTTATTATTAACGCAAGTAGTGTTTTTTCATATTAGGAAAAAACATTATTGTCCATACATATGTATATCGATAATCTTAATAACGCAGTAACCAAATGTAAGGTTAATCAGCTACTTTTTTCCCAAAAGCTTCTATGGGCAATTGTGGATTTTTCCGCTGAAAATTAACATTTGATCTAGGAAATGTAAGGTATTCTTGCCGTTTATTTTTTGGGTCGCTATCACTGACATCTTCGTTTCAAAAAGGTCGAAATGGTAATGGATAGGTGATGGATAGGAATTCCACAATGAATAAGATATCATGTATCGTAATAATTCTTTGAAGAAAATCGGGCATGTGATTGGATTCCCTTTCCCCAAATTTTGGGGAAAGGGATTTTCGTTCCTCCAATATTTTGAAGAATGTATGGCAATTTTGAAAGAAATGACATTGTCAAAAACAAAAGAGCGGCTATACGATAAAATTTTCGAATTAAAAAATTTCGAACATATTTAAATTCCCGAGTATTTATTTCAATTTCCCGGGGAAATGAATTCCCGGGAATCCAATCACACACCTGAATATGCATATTCGGGAAATTACATTAAATTCATAAGAATTTCAACTCTTTGCGACAGAAAATTTTATTACTTCGTTCTTAAATAGTGTGTAGTAGTGTTTTTATTCAATATTTCTCTTCATATAAATACAATTTTAATAGATATATATATATGTATGTATAATAAGACTTTAGCTGAGCGCTGTCAGTCTTGAACAACGTTTTATATACCGAAAATATTCAAATTCAAAAATATTTATTAAGTTTACAATAAAGTATTCATTATTAGTTAAAATCTTTCTTCTAATATTTGCATTCTGTATGTTGAAGCTAATTTTATGTAATTATACAGTGCAACCCAGTTTTCCCCGTTTAAAATTACAGATATTTCTACTTCGTTGAGAAAGCATTTCCCAAAATACAGCAGTCTGTATTCTCGCAGAATTGGGCATCTTCCTAGGAAGTGGAAAATATTTTCTTCCTCATTGAGGTTACAAATAGGGCAAATTACGGAGGAGTTTCGAAATGTGGTATATAATTCAGTCTGAGCATTTCACCTCTTGCTCTAAAAATAAAAACTAATGATTCAACATTATACGAATCTCTGAAATAATTTTGCTGACATAGGTTGTGATTGAGGAGCGGGTAGCATCGTCTTGTATTGCTTTGCTGTGCCTTGAGTAAGAACTGATCTCTTTTAGTTTCGTCCATTTTTTTCAAAATGTCTCCCTGCCAGCCTTCCCACGAAGCCTGATCATCCAATCTAATTTGCGAATTCAAATCATTTGCAAAGTTTTGCCATTTTTCGAAAAATTGTTGTTTTGTTTCAAGCAAAAAGAGTGCTATTTTTTTGGGCAGGCGCGTGTTATTCATTTTCATGATTTTTAGCACATAAGTGAAATGCGATTTTAGGAATGGTATATATAGCTCAGACAGCCCTGTTTCTAGATTGACCATGTAATTTGGCGTGTTATGTGGAAGGCGAAAGAGCTTTTTAATGAAATACCTCTGCAGTTTTTCCACCTCCTCATAATGTTCTATACCCCATACTTCTGATGCATACCCCATTATGGTGCGTACTGCTGCTTCAAACAAATTATATTTGGCGCTATGAGGGATGCCTTTTTTTCTTAGGAAAGACCCCCAGGTACTGTTGATAGCGGTTTTCGCTGCTTTCAGTTTTTTCGTTAGGTGTTGTTGGAAGTTTGCATTATGAGTCATCAAAACCCCTAAGTATTTATATTGTTTGACCTTTTCCAGTTCTTGGTCTCCTAGATACCATACTTCGTCTCTACAGTAGCGACCCTTCGAGTGCCTAAAAATCAAAACTTTGGTCTTATTAAAATTTATTGTTAGATCCCATAAATTGCAGTAAGCTGAAAGTTTGTTTATCATTCTTTGCATCTGTTTTGGCGAGTCGGCTAGGATGACAATATCATCTGCGTACATCAAACTTTTAATTTCTACGTCACCAATACTGATGCCAGATGGAAGAAAAGAGACAAGATCGTCGATATAAAGGGCGAAAAGGAGTGGGCTAAGCAAACACCCCTGCTTAACACCTGATTCTGCACCAAACCATTCTGACCGATTTTGTCCGTCCCACACAGCGACCTGATTATTTAAGTAAAGGCTTTTTATTATTTGCAGTATTTTTGTTGATACTCCAAGTCTTCTAAGTTTCTGGAAAAGCGCTTCTCTATTGATGCCATCAAAGGCTGCCTTGAAATCGACAAACAGGGCATACAACTTTTTCTTTTTTAATAAACGGTGCTTAGCAATACTATTCAGACAGAAAATGTGGTCAACTGTCGAATATCCCCTTCGAAACCCGGCCTGGTATTCACTTAAAAGTGAGTTCTTTTCAACCCATAGCGTAAGCCTTATGTAAATAATGTATGTGAAAATCTTTGCCAACGAATTTTGAAAGGAGATCCCGCGGTAGTTAGATGCATCATTTTCTTCTCCGCCCTTGAAAAGCGGAAAGATAATGGATTTTTGAAAACTTGGATCAACCATACCTGTGTTGAACATATGATTAAAACAAACAGTCAACTTTTCAATAAAATTATGTGACGCGTATTTAAAAAATTCTGCTGGTATCCCATCTGGACCAGCGGCCTTGTTTTCTTTGACTTTTCGCAGAGCCGTTTCTACTTCGTTATAGCTTATCTCCGCATCAAGCTCTTCAACCTCTATTTGCGGTATTTCCTCACTAATCACTGATGCATTATTACCCCTATTTAGCAGATTTCTGAAGTGGGGTCCTAGCGTTGCCGCATCCAATTTTGCACTTTTTTTAAAACCCGTTCCATTTAATCTTTTAAACAGTGCTCCAGTATTCTTTGCTATTTTTTATATTTTTTTAGTTATTTTTTTAAGTTATTAAAATAAACGTTTTTTTTAAAGTACAAAGGCTTCTGAACTCTCTCTTGCTTCCATATATTTCTCACGGCTCGCTGTGTAATCTAGCCTTTTGGCAATTCTAAAGCTTTGAAAGATTTCCCCTTGCATTCTCACAGCTTCTGTCGAACCATGGCTGCTTTCCCTTTTTAATTCGCCTGTTTTTGCTGATATGGCTCCGCCGCTTTTTGTACACAAGATACCAAATTTTCTATAGTACATTCTCTTTCTGATAGCCTATCCAATAACTGATTTAGTTCTTCTTTGTATGAATTCCCCTGCGTGGCAGACCATCTCAGCCTAGGTAAGAGGTTTAGCGTACTCTCATCCTGCACTAAATATATGGGTAAATTTAAAGAAGTTACTAGTGGTTGATGGTCGGAATATATCATATCTTCTACTTTAAATTCTTGTACCATTTTTAATAAATCTCCTCTGCCCAGCCCGTAGTCTATGACAGAGCATGCAGTGCCTCTTAAAAAGGTGTAACTCCCATCCTCGTCACCACACGCACGCCCATTTAACGCCGTCAGCGCAAAAGTACTGCAAAGGTCAGATAGTTTTCTACCATTCCTATCAATATTTTTATCTTTGGAGACTCGCTGCCACTGTACCTAGAGAACAGCCGCAGTATTGTTTAAATTAAAAAAGCTCGTCTTTGCCACACCTTGCATTAAAGTCACCAACGGCCAATATATTTTCAAGTTCTATTCCAAGTAGTAACTCATAGATCTCATTAAAATCAGCATCCCATTTGGTGCAGTTCAGATAAACCGGTATTATATTAATTTTACAGTACTTTGAAATAACTTCTATTATGAAATTGCTGCCTTTTGCGACAAAACTACCGCGCCACTCCTTACTCTTGCACTTTTTTATGCCATATAGGGCTCCGCCACTCGCTCTTCCTCTCACATGACTTCTAACAGCATTTATCCAGACCAAAGAATAATCCTTAAAAATATTTTCCACTTCCGCTAAACTGCTTTCTAAAAATGTTTCAAACAATAAAAATATATCAAAAGTTTTAATGTAGTTTTTAAAGTCGTAGTATGATATTTTTGATTTAAGCCCTGCAACGTTTATGATAGAATTTTAAGTGGACAATTGTTATATGTTATTTGGCTACTACTACGTTTTTACAAGTTTTTTGCTTTTGCGATTAATTCATCATAATTTAAATTAACACTATCAAGTGCGTTGCCAAAAATCTTTTTGAGCTCAGGTATGCCATCATTTTTTCCGTACAAAAGTTGTTTCTCTTGCTCCATAAAAACCATTTTCCGTCAGCTCTTAGTTTATTGTCTCTAACCAGTACTTGTACATTTCCTTTAGCTTGCATCAAAATTCTCTTTAGATGTAACATCGCCTTTTTCTGCTCCTGCTTTTCGCTGCTTAGATCGCGGTCTATAGATATCGCGCTCCCAGCCAGATTTTTGGTATGACGCAAAACATCAGCGACCATTTCTTCAGACTTCAATTCCGCAGCTACCGTCATTTTGCCGTCTTTTCCATGTAACCATCTTGTAGCATTTATTTCCACTTCATGTTTCATTTTTAAGGAATTTTTGCATATCGCCTTGACAGAGTCACCAAGAGAATTACTCGCTTCAATGTTTCTGAAAATTAACGATTTTTTCTTTACTTGTTCCTCTAGGAAATGTATATGCTTGCGGTCTTTTTCTTGCTCCTTAGTAATCTTTTCAAGCGACTTCTTGAGCTCAGTCTTTTCCTCCTCTAGAGCATTTACTTTCGATTTTATATAGTTTAGTTCAGTATTAGCATCTCAAGATCATCTTTCGTGGCGATATTTGCAATTTTGTCGTCTATGGTACGGATATTGCTAGATATATTGGCAAAACCTTTTGTCATTTCCGCTTGCATACTGGCCATAAGGCTGGCAATATTCGCGCCTTCCTTGGAAGATCAAGCTGTTGTAGCTCTGAGATAGCTCTGAGTGGTGACGTTTTGCTGTAGTGATCGTTAATGCTGAGGTTTTGTTCAGATACCTTACTTTTGATGTTTTCGGAGTGTCAGACATTTCGGCCTAAAATTATGCTATGCTATTTAAGGTTTAAAAGCTAAGCAAAGCTTTAAGCTTTGATGGTGTCAGTTTCGTGAATTTTTAAGCTCTACTTTGCAATATCGAAGACACGAATCAGTTGTTAAGCTGCTCTGGCGGGTAAAAAGTGAATTAATGGCGTTGACGGCGAAATGCAAAAAAATGCAACAACAATATATGATAACAGCTCCTCAGTGATTGTTTGACATTCGCTTTTTGTTTAATTACGCTCCAAAATTACAGCAACAATTTTACCTTCCTTTTTCGTTGAAAATCTTTTGAAAACCGATGAGAAACTGCCCTCTTCAGCCAAGCCACCGTACTCCACGCACTCCCACGCAGTCAAAAAAGGCTCGATCGATTGATGTATAACACCAGTAGGCACTTTTTCCGTAAATACTCAAAAAACTTTAAAAATTTTCGAATCAGGTTTATTTATTGACTTTACGAGGACAGTGTTGCCAGATTCTATTAAATAGTGTGTATATACATATAAATATTCTCCAGATATTGGCCTAAAAAATGAGACTGCATTAAAAGGGAGTACCTATTATAAAAATGCATGAGTTCTAACGATAATTATATTAGGTTTTCAAAACATTGTTTGGTTACTAAGGTTAACCCTTTTATATGACGTACAGTAATTGCTGAATATTTTGGTAAATCGGATTTGTACTTTTTAGTAACAATTTAAATTCAAAATCACTACATGATTTTTATTAATAAAACAATCAAAAACAAAACAAGGAAGTTCTTATGAAAAAAAAAAGAAACTAAATATTGGCAGAAGCTGTTCAAAAAAAATTATGAAATTCTTCTTTCAATGTATGCTACATTACATTGTTCACTTGTTTGTCATAGATAAATTTTTTATATTATGAATTTTTACTTTTCTTCAAGACAACAGGTCTTACTTGTAACGATGTTGCACTTCAATTGAGAGACTTTATTTAATAAAATCTTAAAACTAGAGGATTAATGGCAATAGCAGGTAGTTGCTGAGTTGAAAGGAAACATTAATGTCGAAAAAATTCTGCAACAGAAAATTCTGCTTGTTTGTTTTTTTTTATTTTTAGTATTTAGTTCATGAGAAAAGACTCATGAATAGTAAGGAACAAATTCGGTGGAAGCGGATTCAGAAGTTTTTCAGCAGCTTTAAAGATGGCCGATTCTGCTATACACGATTTTCGATACTAATTTTTTATTTACGAGAAAAGTGTTTTTTTTTTTTTCAATAGTACAAAGAGGAAAGTC
>JAIPUU010000089.1:0-87584 GCA_020466095.1 Chlorops oryzae
AAATATTGATGTATCCCTAAAAAAGGGTTGAAATTCCGAACATATTGACGAAAAATGCAAATATTCCATTTAAGCTTAGCAACGCAAAAACTAAATCTATTATATATAACTTTGGAGTATTTTTTTTTTATATTAAAATATATAACATAATAAAGCTGAACATATGAAAAATAGAGAAGATGCAAATTAAAAAACAAGTTGAGTTGTGTCATAGGACACCAGATAAGAACAAAGTTCATTATGGTATTCATAAATCTTAGTAAATATAATTTGCAGCAAGGTTTTTCGCAAAAAACAATTGTTTTTATTAATCGAAAAATATATGTATACAATACCGCCATAGGCCGGCATCTCGACACGCAATTTTTCATGGCATGCCATCTGTCAAAGTGTAGATATTGCCAATGGAGACCGCAAGATGACAATTTATGTCTTGCAATATTGCTTGCCATAAATTGCTTGGCATGAAGTTGGCAATGAGTGCCATTTTGGTTGTTTGACAGCCGAAATTCATTTTTCAGAAGAATTCGATGTGTTCACATCGCAGCGAGGAATTGTTCATTTCGGATATTTTCATACTAATATTAATATTTACCTTTTGAATATTAGTTTTAAATGAATGTCACTATAACTTTTTGATTTAAAGCGTATTTAACTAATAGGAAAGAAATATGAAATTAAAAATTATAAGAAATTATAAGTAATAATCTTATATTCATGACCCGAAAGCAAGATGAACTCAATAGTATTAGCTTTTCAATGACAACCAAGGCGCGTGCGCAACGTATTAACTTTTTGGTGGTCATTTCATAAATGCCGATGGCATAACATAAACAAATCCACCCTGGCAATATTGCTAATGGCAAGACATGAATTTGACAGATGGCATGCCATGAAGAAATGCGTGTCGAGTTTCCGGGTAAGACCAAATTCTTATACCCGACGCACTCTGTGTCGAGGGTATATTGCGTTTGTGTGGTTGTGTGTAACAACCAGAACCAGTCGAGCTAGACCATACAAAATATAAATAGAAATGATCAGCGTCACCAGGAGATACGATTCCCGTCTGTCTGCCCGTATGTCTGTATAAAGTTATCTTATCGAAGGAGTTTAGCTATCTTGATAAAATTTGGTATGGGTGCTCACGGGGACATGAGTAAGATTAAGTTCGAGAATAGACCCGATCGGACCATTTTTAGGCGTACCTCCAGTATATATGAAATTTGGTATTTCATTATATATTATATAAAGGCAAGTAATATGATTGCAAAAAATTGTAAAATTGGGCGTGGCAGAAGGGCGTTTTTAGAATATTGGCTCCTACACCCGAAATTCAAATGGGACTTGAACGAATATTGGCACTTGTGCTTCCTTTGTAGCTTTTTGTAAACTTTTTGATGGTTTAAACTTTCAAATGATATGCGCTATGAGAGTTTAAACCAGGTTTATTAATTTTGTATCAAAATTTTTGAAAAATTCTAAAAAAGCAAAGGAATTTTAGGTCGATAGGAAAGCGTTTGACATTCAAAAGATAAATTTTCATAAGGGCTGTTAAAGGAAAATTTTACTATGAAATTTTATTTCAAAAACCAAAAACAGGATGTCGTTAAAGCCTAGTTTAAAGTTCGCATGTGAAAAACAAATCGAAAACTTTAAAAATAGATTTTTACCATTAATATTTATTCTAAATTATAGTTTTAAACGCGAAAATGATTGTCGTTGCTTAGGCAACGCACACAACACCAAATTTCAACTAAAAACTTCGGTTAGAAGGAAAAAATAAGAAAATACTTTTTTTTTCGCATGCAAAAGTTGAGCTAATAGCTTTTCTTCTTTCGTATTGCACAGATTTTTTCCGTACAATTTTAGAATGAATGTAATCACCTGATTTTCTACCGCCTAAAACAGGTCTGTTACCCTATTAAAAAAACCTAAGCGACGTACTGAGGTAGTTAAATTTTTTTTTTTTTTATATTTTAAAAATGTCATTGGTGAAAATGAAAATCTGATTTTATTTTTAATTTTTTTTAGATATACGTGGTAATATTGGCCCTTAAACGAATTATTAAAATTTTTTGAAATCCCGGGATTGGCATGCCTTTTGTGTTCACATAAAGAGTGCCTTAAAATCATATAGAACTATAGCTGCAACTTCGGCCAAATTTTGGCGCGTTATGCCATGATTTGGTGAAAAAGTTCAACTGTGGTGAACCACGCCATAAGCCGAGTGTTGTGGTGAACCACGTAATAGTAAGTGTGGTGTACCACGTAATAGCTTTTGGCCGAAGTTGCAGCTATAGTTCTATATGCTTAAAATGTATTCGAATTTGGTACTAAGTGTATCGCCATATCGTCGTTCGTAGGTTATTGTGGTCTTTACCGCAAAATGGAAAAAATCGAGATAATAGCGAGTCTTAGGCTAACTTTTCGAGATCTTTCGATATGTGTTAAAAGTTTACTCCTATATTTAATAGTTTTTGATATATGAGACATCAACTTTGTGCTATAAACACTTTGGGGACAAGCTTCGTTACCATTGTAACATAATAACTTCTTTAAAATAAGATAAAATATAAGTACAAATTTTTAACGTGAGATTTTTTGTTGGCAAATGGAATTTAACTTTGTTGAATCAAAATCAAAATTTCATCATTTAATAAATTTGATTAATTTTTTATATATTTTTATTTTATTGCAGAAACTTATAACTGTTACAATCTCTCCTATTTATACATTTAGATGAAAATAAAAAAACATATCCAAGCAATATTAAATAGTTTTTGTGTTTTTGAAATTGCATTGTTGTATTTCAATACATTCGGAATATCAATCCTTTTTGAAAGATGCATAAGAAATTTATTTTCTTTCATTTCTAACATCGTTCCTACGCGCAAGAGGGAAACGTCAAAATATAAAATGTTGAAGCAATTGTTGAACGAAGCAGTTTTTGGCTGTGTGGACACGAACGAAACATGAAAAGGGAATCTGATAATTTGTTGAACGATGTTGATCATACGTCTAAACGGGCGCATTAGGACAATTAGCTATTCTGTGCATTCGCGCGGCCACTTCCCCGACATTTGAAACTTTAAATTTTATATTTCCCGAAAAATCTCAGTTGTTAACACCTCGAAAGTAGAAAGCGAATGAAGCAAACGTCAAAAACCAGCTCGCAGCCAACTTCACGTTTGACAAAACTAAAGAGAGCAAAACGGAATTGCCGAGTACGGGCTATTCTGAAACGAGCAATTTTTCTCTACCCCCCGATCTGCGTCTCGCCGACAAACGAAAAAAATTGCCGGCGATAATTGCCTAGTGCAAGAGGCCTCAATGCCGTCTGAACACGACATTAGTCAATAGTTGACCTCAATTCCTATCGATATTCCGTTTTGGAGTTGCATTCGCTTTTACACTTGCTCGAAAGAATTGATCGTCAATAGGGGTACTCACTATCCAGTGCATTTAGCCGTGCATTTGAGCATGAGCAAAATATTAATGCTTTTTTGCTCTTTACACCAACAAAATGTACACGTATGCATTGCTCCGATTTTGCACAAATGCTCTGCCTAAACCTAGTGCAAAATTCAGTTTCGTGCATGTGCACAACTTTCCAGCTGTCTTAGGGATGCTAAGTAAATATCGATCTTTGACGATTATCGTTGTTCAAAGTTTAAACATCTTTGTTGTATTAAAATGTTGAGAGTTACTAGACTTTCGGAGTAAATGAACCATAAAATAAGCTTTTCGCAATATCTTAGTATTATCTCCGAATAAAACTGGCCATCGCTTTAAGGTTCTGAATGCTTGGAACATCGATAATTAAAAAACAATGAGCATCCCTAATCCTGCTTGATAAAATATGCACCGTAATCTTCGAAAGTACACTGACAGTTTCTTGCAAATGCAAAATAAAATTTGCAAATGCCCATGCACATGCACTGGATAGTGAATACCGCTAATGTGTATGCCTTGTATGACATTTTCCTCTTCCACACAGGGGTGATATTTAATAAAATGCTAGCAAAATATATTATGTATCTCTGATTAAGGGTTGATAGCAGAAACATAAATACACCACTACATGATTTGTTTTAATGAATTTAATTATTGATGTTAAAGACTATTTCAAAACCCTTGAATTCAAAATGGTTTTTGAAAAAGACAATTTTTAGTGAGAAGCTCTTAACATTTTCTGTTTGAAAATATATTCTAGCACAATTTGTTGGAGTAAACTATCTATCCGGTTTTCATGTGGTCAAAAGAATAAAGGCAAAACACCAGAAACGACGGAACATTTCAGGCGTTTTAGGCGGAAGAAATGTAGCTGCTTCCATTTAAGTACATTTCAATACATTGATTCAATGGGCGCAACAAAAATATTTTCACCTTTGGCGCGAATCCCGTAACAACAGTCCTTTCCGTCGTTTATGGAGTTTCGCCTTAAATTTTAATTATATTCATCACATTTTTCTTCATATATTATAACATAACAATTAGTCTTTAATGTATAGTTTTCGGTCCGTACCCATACTACGTACTCCCATACAACGTACTCCCATACAACGTACTCCCATACAACGTATTCCCATACTACGTACTCCCATACTACGTACTCCCATACAACGTACTCCCATACTACGTACTCCCATACAACGTACTCCCATACAACGTACTCCCATACTACGTACTCCCATACAACGTACTCCCATACAACGTACTCCCATACTACGTACTCCCATACTACGTACTCCCATCAATCATGTAAGATCCTAAAATATTGATCAAGAAAAATAAGTAATAACATATACAGGAGATTTCCAATTTAACAAGTATTCGCGTTAGCGAGTTTCGCATTTAACGAGCATTTAAATTCGTTCCATTGAGTATCTTATATAACGAGCAAAATGGCACAAATATTTTTTTGTGCACTCGGTTTAGCGAGCAACATAAGAAATCAGTGAAAAAGCGTAAAGAGAAACAAAGAGGAATCCAAGAAATAGTTAAGCGCGTGTGCTGCGCCAACTGCCGCAAGCAGTCAATGTATGAAAAGTAATGTTTAATTTTGCGTGGCCTGCGTGAAATCGAAAAAGCGCAGGCGCTATTGGACTTACCGCTTTATTTGTGCACAGTTGTTCAGTGATGTCAATTTTTAATCCCCAAATCCCCCACGTAAGCATACGTTAGTATGTTAGAAATTAGTCGCGTATCAACCTAGGGGCTAGGAGGGGCTTTGTACCACCAGGATTCTTGGTCTTAGGTGGAAGGAACTACGAAAATTAAAAGGAAAAAATTGTGGAAAATTCTTTGCCCCACCCGGGGGAAGTTGGATTGCTACAGGTCTGGTATAAATCAGACTCGTCATGTAATCAAGCAAAAGATTTCTCAAACCCCTCCCCCTTTTTTAACGCATAAATACATTTTTCTACTGGCAACACTGCAGTTGTTTACTTATCATCATTACTCTTTGACAGTAAACTCTCAATTCAATTCATCAAATTTTCTTTGAATTTTTGTTAAAAAACGGGTTTTCAGCAAACTTTAAACTAACGGTCTTCCGTAAATAAAGCATTCTGAGAAATATTTTGGACTACATGTTGAATAATTTCATATCTAGAAGCTGTAAAAAATATCGCGCAATTGAAAAGACCTAGGTTAATTTTCCCCCTTTTTTTGTTCGGTTTATAAAAGAATGCCCCATATTACCTATGTATTTTATAATTAAAACAAAACGTGATCTCATAAGTTTTTAACTCTGTTTACATAGACGTTATGTATATGTTTAATATGAACCAAAATGAAGAGTTATGTTTTTTTTTTTTTTTTGTTATAATAATTATTTTGAAATAAAAAATTGTTTATAAGCCCAATTTATAATTTTTATCTCTAACAATAAGAAAAAAAATGATTTTATGATGGTACTCAATTTAACGAGAAATTCGATTTAACGAGAAGTGCTGGCAACATTGAGCTCGTTAAATCGGAAATCTCCTGTAATAGCAAGCGATGCTGGGTCCACGAACGAAGACGAATAAAATAAATGTCAGAAATTTGCTCCCAGCCAACGATAAAATCGATACACGCAAGAGAGAAAAACGGATTGAGCGAGTACGTGCAACCAGAAAGAGGCCATTTACACGTTGAAACATTTCGATAATAATGAAACACACTTTTTGTTGGATAGGGACGCGCGGGGATGTGGTATGGACAGTGTTCGGGCTACGGAACAGTGATGCCAGATTGTGGGTTTTTCCCCTATTCACTATTCTCATCATCTCAAGCAAGCCTGTATTGTAAAAAAAATTGGCAATCTTTGTTGGTTGTATTAATAAAAAATGATAGATGGCACTTGGCAAAAAACGTGTGTGTTGAATTGAAGTAGGCCCCCTGTGCATGCATTCTTATGAAAAAATCAAAAACATAGCACGCCCCCTGAAAATTCCGGTTCCGGTCTAACAAATATTTTATAATCTTGTAACATGAACTAAAATATCTGTTAAAAATCAGTTATATATAAGTGTTAATCAATGGTTTTTCATAAGAACTAATTTTATTTTTCAGCAAAATATGTTATTTTTATAAAATCAAAAATAATTAGATAAAATTTTGCTCATATTATTGAGGAACGATAAAGCAGAGTACTCATGCGTCGAATATGACCGATTCTCAAAAAGTTTGAATGCCACCACTTCTGTGGTTGATATGAAATATTCAGTGATATCATAACTAAAATTGCTCGATACATAATTAGTGGCTCAAGTACTTATTACATATCATAATAAATAGAATGCATAAACTATATATTTTTGGATCTCTTCAGAATGAAAAGGGTACAGAATTGCATAAACTATCATAAAAAACTTAAAAAGTTTTACATCAAAACGAAAACATTAAAAAATTTCAACGCAAGTATGTTTAGTTACAAAATTGAGTGAATACTCCAAAAATTATAGCATCACTAGTTCACCACGGAATTCGGTTGTTGTTGTAAGTGTCCCCTATATTACTCTATGTTTGTAGTATTGTATGCTCGCAAATTAGTATTCAATATTGCATTTAAATTCAATGATTTCGTTAGCGATGCACAATTACTCGATGCGCAAAGCTTTTTTCGATATTGAACCGGGTACTCAAAATAATTCTTAAAACATAATAAAAAAAATAAAGAGCAGGCTATTTCGACATTAAAGGATTCGTATATTTTTTCATGTTACAAAATAAGAAATGTACGGATGTTATAGTTACGGATGTTATAGTAAAGCGAACCAAACCATAGAATACCCTACACAGATAAACAGCTATATATGTAATGAGTGCTTTTAATAAGTACTTGGTAGATTGTAATGAACAAGTATGAATAAGAAGGGACGTCATTAGAACAAGAGAAGAGAAGCCATCGTGAATAAAAAGAATTTAAGATCATTAAAATACTGATTATTTATTAACTTTTATTATTAAGCGTAATTTTTTGGTATACATGATCGCTAACAATAAAATGGGTGAACCTGAGCCAAAAAAAATTGCCACCTTTCTGTGGCTTATTGGTAATCAAGGAGCGAATGTGTATAACACTTTATTTGCGAATGATGGGTCGCAAAACTCGGTGCTGGGAACCATATATTACTATATGTGGCACTCCCAACAACAAACGAATTAGTGATGCTAGAATGTTTTGAGTACTCACTCAATTTTTTAATTAAGCATTCTTGCGTTGAAATTTTTTAATGTTTTCTGTTTAGTATACAACCTTTTAGGTTTTTGATGAAAGATTATGCAATACTGTGCCCTTTTTAAGAGAGGAGTTCGAAAAATAAGTAGTTTTTGTATTCATTTTAGCATGATTTGTTATAAGTACTTGAGCCATTAGTTTGGTATCGAGCTAGAATTTTTTCTACATCACTGAAAAGTTCACATCAGCTGTTCTGTTTTGTAAAAAAACATTCGGTCATATTCGACGCATGAGTGCTCTTCTTTAGCGTTGTTGAAGAACAAAAGGAAAATTTCACATAAAGATTTTTGATATTAAATAAAAACCATATTTTAGTCGAAAATAATGAGTTTTAACAAAAAATATTTGAACTATACCAAACATTTTGGTACATGTTACAAGATTTAAAAAGATTTGTCAGACCAGACCCGGAATTTCTCGGGGGCGTGCTACTTTTTTGATTTTGCCATAAGAATGCATGCAACGGGGGCCTACTTCAACTCAACAGGCATAGTTGTTGTAGAGTGCAAGATAATTCAACATTAAAGGATTTTATATATTTTTAAAATGAACGTTTCAAAATGAAGAAAAGAAAGGGTGTTAGAGTAAAGCGAACCCGACCCTAGAATACCCTACACAGATAAACAGCTACCTATATTTTTTAATCGGAGGCTAAAACAAATTTCAAATTCCTCATTTCACAAATATATATCGAATGATTGTGACTTTACACAATTCAGATGGTTTTTGAGGCAGACCCTAGTGCTGGAGGTACCGTTAAAAATCGTGCGAATAAGTTAATTTTTTAAGAGGATGTCTACGATTATAAAAGAAGTATTTCAAAAAATGTGATTTAAATTCGATATTCGGCCTTTGATTTATATATGTGAAAAATCGTTTTTCTGGCTCTAGGCCCCCATAAGAAAATAAAAAAAATTTTATTTTCGTTTTTAGAGCAGCATTTATGAAATTTATAACAAACCCTACAACGAAAAGATACCTTTGAAAATCAGACAGACAGAAAGTCTCATTTCTAAAAGCTAAACGTTCAAATTGTAGTCGGTAACTATTTTCACCATCGAATTGCACTATTGACTCGTTCCATTTGGCACCATCTGTTCTCCATGGATGCCACGCACACGTCTAAATTAAACCAGACCAAAAACTCGGAAATCAATTTTTTGTATTACGTAAATTTTTCTAATACTTAAAAGAAGAAATAAACGTTAAAAGACATTATACAGTTAAAAATGGTATAATCATTCTTAAAAAACTATGCAATATCTGATTTTCTCCGGTTATAAATGAAGAAAAAATCCCTCAAATAAACTAACTGCTCGTACTTGCCCAATTTCTAGAGACGACAACAATGCCCAAAGTGGAATCGTGGTGAATTGCCTGGTATGCCGTGTGGTTGTTGTTGCCTATGGTGAATTGCCTATTAGCTTTGTTCAATTGCCTATTAGCTCGTTTCTCATACTGTAATACTTGCTCGTTCCATTTGGCACCATCTGTTCTCCATGGATGCCACACTCACGTCTAAATCAAACAAGACCAAAAACTCGGAAATCGGTTTTCTGTAGTACGTGAATTTTTCTAATACTAAAAAGAAAAAACAAATGTTAAAAAAATTCTAGTTTAAAATGGTTTAATCATTCTTAAAAAACTATATATCTGATTTTCTTCGGTTATAAATGAAAAAAAAAATCCCTTAAATAAACTAACTGCTTGTACTTGCCCAATTTCTAGACACGACAATGCCCCAAGAAGCATCGTGGTGGATTGCCTGGTATGCCGTGTGGTTGTTGTTGCCTTTGGTGAATTGCCTATTAGCTTTGTTGAATTGCCTATTAGCTCGTTTCTCATACTGTAATACTTGCTTAACTCGCTCGAAGCTGATATAATATAGAACTATAGCTAATATATATGTAAAAATATATGTATTTTTTTTTTACATATTTTTAAATATTTTCAAATATGTTAAATCCGATCCCTGTTAATAACATATGTATGGTTAAAACTTCCCATCGTTCAGCGCGGATCTACGTTTCATTTTATACCCATGTTTCTTGGGCAAAAATGCTTAAAATTGTCTGAAGTTTCATTTCCGGGGGTACGAAAATGTACAGGTATTTTGTAGAATATTTAAAAATGCATCCTACTTTGAAGTGCTGTAACACAATAACGGTACCATTTAGGCAAGTGATGCAAGAAAAAAAAACACAGCCCTTGACATAAAGTATCGCATATTAAAATTATGCAGAAAGTTGCCCGGGCACCCTGTATATATTTAACTTCGCCACTGTGAAATTTTGCAACAAAACAATTCGCTAAGCACATCTCATCGGTACTGCATGATCCAAAAACCATTTAGTGTTTTCTTTACTAAAGAATGCTCCAATTAACTCAAATCTTAAACAATTAAAATGTTTCAGCGTTTTTTTGTAGATTTTTTTTGTTTCTTTTTCATAGAATATTCAAACAAAAGATTGCTTTGTACTTTATACATTTGAAGTTTGTATCTTTTATATTTGCATTGCAAAGAGCTTAAATAATATTGAGTTCATGAAACGCAAAAGAGCTTTTTTCAAAAGTCATATGATTTGTCGCAAATTTTAGTTCTCATAGTTAGACGACTTTTCTTAACTAAGCGCATTACGGTTAGTACATATTTAAATCACGAGATGTGAAAATATTCAAACGGAAATCGTTTTTCAGGATTCACGCAAATTCGCCATCAGATTTGATACAACTGTTTGCGGATATAGATCCTCTGAATAGTGTGGTCGGCACTCTGCGCAGAACCACTGCCCTTGAGGAGCAACCATGATGCCAACGCACTCAAAATGGAACCATTCGATTAAGCAATTATCACCATCACAAGCTATCATTTCGGAAACTTCATCGTATGGACAACGACAATAGCAATAAACCGATTCGCCTTCACGTGCTGCTCTTGCTCCAGCTGGTGGTCTGATTGGGTATCGAATATTATTTGCTTTGAAGTACTGTAATGTGGTGAAATCCGGATTTGGCAACAAAGCCGGTGGAATTTTCTGATTAAAAACGGTGATTTGCGGGGTAGGAATCAAAGGTTCTGTGATTGTAGGCAGCTCTGGTTTCACCGTTTGTGATACATTCGAAGAATTATAATGATCGCTCTGTGTCTTTTGAGGTATAATCAAATCATTCCAAGTCTGATTGAGCCCTTCATCAGAACTAATTTCGCTACTTTCATCACTTTTATTGAAACAATAATCAAATTGGTTAGATTCTTCTTTCGCTAGGTTACCTATTCCGTGAAGTGCTGATCGTATTTTTAATCTTGGTATCGGCGGTAAGTTTTTGCTTCTTTTCCTATAGACGCTTTCTAAAGATAGTTTCATTTTTTTTTTCTTGGGTAACGTTCCATAGGCCACCTCATTATCCGTTGTAGAAAGCCCAGTAAATGAATCGGCTTCCTGTCTTTTGTGCGCTCGAGGAGTTTTTTTTATGTTCAAAATGCTTTTTGATGGAGTTGGTAGATCTTCTTTATTCCATACCAATTGTGGCGGAGGCTGCGGCTTAAAAGCTCGAGATCCAACCAAAAGAGATGGAACAAGACTTCTCGATCCGATGCTTTCATCATCACTTGTATATCCATAAAATTTGTTTGGCCGTCTTGCACGTTTAGATCGCTTTAGCGAGCCATCTATATCGGAACAGCTACTGCCCTCACTTATGTGAGGCGTAGCGTGCTGTATCATGTTTGTGTGTAGTGATTTTGGGGGCTCTATCAAACCTGTAGATTTAGCTCCTTCCGTTGAGTTGTCCGCAAACGTCAAAAATGAACATTGGATCCCTTCATTTGCCTCGAAATTATATTCAAGTTTATAATTTTTTGCCAATGATTGATTAAATTTAAGTTTTGGTTCAAAAACATTTGATTTACTTATTGACTTACGGTCACGCTTCTTCTTCTTTTTTCGCTTTTCAAAAATTATATCTTCGGGCAAAGACGGAGTCGATGGTCTGCTGTTTTCCACAATATCAAAATTATGAGATGGAGACAAGGAAATTCGTGCCATGAGTTGGGCACGTTTTTGAGACAAAAGTTCACTTGCCATTTTCTGAGGGTGATTATCGTAGTACTCCTCATCCGTTTCAGACTCAGCAGTTTCAAGATCAGTTTCATTGATAAACACTTCCACTAAAGAACCGTATTTTTCAGCTTTATCGGATTGCGTTGGTTCTTTAAGGTTTTTCAAATATGATTTTTCATTCATTTCCATCGGCTCACCTATATCTGTTATGGTACGACTCTTACGGGGAGAAATGCTCTCAGTTTTTTTATGACGACTATTATGTTCAGATTTTTTCCGCTGACGCTTGCGTGTCGCATTGGAGGAATCGCTGATTGCAGAACTGCTGCTACTTGAGCTCCTGGAGCTTCCTGCACTACATGAGCAGTTAGAACCGCAACTGCAACTGGACGAACTGCTTGTATCACTAGATTCATCACTAGAAGAGCTAGATGCGTTCGAATTTCCATTATTTACTCTGGACATTGAGTGTCCACGTTTTTTGCATTCAACTAATTTGTTTTTAGAACGAGTTTTGCTTTTAATGTGTTGATTGGACTTTAAAGACGTCGGATAAAACATTTTGCAATAGTCATGGTCTGAATAACAAACATGTGTTGCTTTGGGAACCAAAGTGTCATTCCATTCCTGTTTTTCAATATCTGTTAACTCAGCATGAGCCTGTTGTGCTTGCAGAAAATTCTTCCAAATATCCAAAACACTATCATTTATTTTACTTTCTTCCATTTCAGACAACTTTTGACTTTTAACATCTCCTTCATCATCTTGTGGTGATACAAAAACTTTAGGTTCCTCCTCGTCACATTTCGATATTGTTTCACTTTCGGATTCTGAGCTGCTCCCGGACTCAGATAAATTAGGAGCAATGAGATTTAAATCTTCTAGTGATTCCTTTGAGCGCTTTTTCTTTTTCTTTTTTTGTGTGTCTTTCGGAATATCTTCTGATTTCGGATCTAAGCCTTTCGCTTCTCCATCTTTTGATATTTCACTTAACAAAGTATCTTTTAATTCATTTTTAAATTCCTGATTTTTTGTTTCTTCATCACCCTCCAATTGATTTTTTATGTCTTCATTTTCTGCGGTCCTGATTTCTGAGTCTAATAATTGCTTTGATACCTCATCGCCGTCAGTAGCTGCTGCGTCGCAAACCTTTATAACTTCATTAGAGCTTTCTAAAGCTTGATGAGAAACTGAATGCTTCAATAACAGCTTCCTTGATATAAACTTTTCTTGGCAGTCTTGTTCGGTGCATGGATATCTAAAATCACCCACATGTATCCTCTTATGAACAGTTAAATACATAGCCTTGGTGAAACAATGTTGGCATATATCGCAAACAAAAGTGGTGGGTGGAACGCAAAAATGATAAACGTGTGGCCAGCGCTTGTTTAAACACCTCTTGCAAATTGCGCTCTCAGTTCCATGTTTCCAGAAGAGGTGCTTGGTAATGTCCATTTTATTTCTATAAGCAATACCACAACGATAACACAAATGGTGAAGCTTATGTTTCCATACATGAGAAGAAAGTTTACTCTGATCCCGACAATCTTCTAGACATATATCACAAGCAAAATGTCGTTTGCGAAGATGTACCATCAAACGAAATGCTGAAGGGATATTGTCGAGATTACAGAGACAGCAGCGAAAATTGATTTCAAATATCGATGCTTTATGAGGAACACCCGGACATATGTGACACAGTATTTCGCTAAAGCTGAAGAAATTGCAACGGCACATAAAGCATAGAATTGCAGTTCTGAGATGCATTTTCCGATTATGCAAATAAAGTTCCTTATGTGTGGCGGTAATAAAGCGGCATTGAAAGCATTCAAATATTCGCTCATTGAAATGACGTGTAAAGGCGCCAGCGCCCACAGTACAATAGCTGTTTGTGTTAAAATATTCATTTGTGAGTTGTGACAAAAAACTTTTTAGCCTTGCAACTATTGTCTCTGGCTGTAATTCTTCCGCAGTTATGCTATCGACAGTAGCCGAAAATCTATGCTGAGAAATCAAATGTAAAACAAGACTTACGCCATTCACAGCTATGCGTCTTGCGTGGTTGCAATATAAGCAAAATGGGTAAGAAGCCTTGAGACATGTTCGAACGAATTCAACAGTTTCGTATTTCTCCAAAGGCTTACTAAGCTGCAATTCTATTAACAAGCAGTCTTCGTTGGCTACATCAATGCTATCTGAGAGTGATAACTGCCGAACATCTGAATTTGTGTCTGTGTGTGAATCTGCATTGTGTTCTATCGGTTCCTTATCTTTATTTTCATCACCATTACTGTTATTTCCCATTGAATCATGTTCTGTCTTCTCTAAAAAAACATTCGACGTAGAACTATCGGACTTTTTAGAGGCTTCGAAATTCTCTACATAATCATTCTCATTCGTTTTTAATTCTATACTTGATTTATCTGTAGCGAAATGTTGGTTATCAACAACACTCGGTGATGCTGGGGGTGTAGGAGTCCAATTTCTTTTAGGGCTCCTTTCTGCTACCTTAATACAATCCAAGGAACCCAATTCGTCATTTTCAGCATTTGAACAATCGCGATTTTTTAAATTGTGTGATCTTTGTGGGTTCATGGTTTCCTTGGTACGTTCGATATCCCGCTTTGTTTGTTCGATCTCTTCAAGAATGCGTGCGAGATCTGGATTTGCACCCTCTACCACTGCTAATTCTTCATCACTCTCTTCACTTTTATAGAGCGTTTGTCTATGCACAGAGCCTGTGGATTGATTGCTATCGGTGTGACATAATTGATCCACTTTTGAATTAAAATTTGGGCCTTTAGTTTCTTGACCCGACAAAAACGAGTCGTTAGAGTTATGTAATTTGAAGTCATCGGCAGCCTCCTCTTCAAAAATTGCATCGTCACTATCGGAGGAACTCATTGCTGCATCTACCGGTTTTTGAAATTCTTTTGGAACGCGTAGTTTAAACTTCAATCTGTTAACGTTTACATTTTCTGGCTCTTCCGAATGAGCCTGCAGTGATGGTTTCTGCTGCACTTGAGACATTTGGTGATCGTCCGGAATATCTGTTTCTTTTGAGTCATGTATTTTCTCACATATGTCATGGTATGTTGTACAAGACTCATCGATTACCATATTGGTGCTGCTATTGCTATCTTCATCATGATCCAGTGATTTTGGCTTGATAGACTCATCTTGATTTACACCTTCCTCTTGTATGTTGCTAAATATGGTTGCAGTAGATGTTTGAAAACTAAAATAAAAGGGTTTTGATAAAAAAAATTATGCAAGAGGTCGATTCAAAATATAGGGAACAATAAGTTAACTACTTATGAGGAAACTTGCAGAGAACATATGATTATTAATGAAAAAATGCGATCTTAATTACCTCTGCTTATCCTTGATTTTTTTCTTAACTCTTCGCTTAACGAACGGATTGGCTTTGCATTGATAAGAGTGTCGTCCCTTCTGACCACACTTCAAGCAAGTTTTCATGTATTCCATACAAATATGCTCGGTGAACGCGGTTCTTTCTCCAAAAATATGTTGACATGTACAACACAGCAGAAATCTCGTTTCCAGAGCGTAATCTTTAAGAACACTTGCGCTACTTCTAAGCGACTCTTCAGAATTAAAATGGGTTTGTTCGAGATCGTGTTTGATTTCTAAGTGCAGGGAGAGCTTTTCCGCCGTTGGAAAACATTTAATGCAATATAAACACAAAAATCGATCATGATGCTCACGAATATGGAGAAAAAAACTCCAGTTCTCATGATAGGTGTCACAACTACTGCACTTATAATAATTGGAAGGAACGAAGGCTACTTTGTACGATGGGCACGTTCGCTGGTGTGGGTCTGAATGTAGTCTGTTGCAATGACAAGACAAGTCGGTTGATATTTTTTCTGATCGAAACGCTTCGGATACCGAAGAGCCTTGGAGTACGTTGCACGTTCCAACATGCATATCATTCATTTCGTTAGTTTCATTTAATAATAATGAATTCAAAGTAGAATCGACTACCTGCATGGAAAAAAAAATTATTGGTAGCTTTGTTTTATTTGATATAATAGCATATTAAATAAGTTGATAAGTAAATATTAAGTCTGTTCTCGGAATGCACGCAACTGACCAATTATTTAAAAGCTGTATGAAAATTGGGCAGTTTTGGGCAGTTTCGTGCAGTACGGGAACAGACCTATTACAAGTACAAAAGATCAAACAAATTTTGTTAGAACTAAAAAATTTCAATATTTTTCATAGTTTTATTTTTTAATTGGAAAATTTAAAGTAATATAAAACACCAACAATAAATTTGGCTGTTTCGGGTGATTGAAAAAACATTTCGAATATATGCCTTGGTACTACCCAAGGTGTATTTAATATTAAATACACCTTGGCAGTACCTATTTCAATATGCCTTCAAAAGAAATAAACTTACATGTTGTTTTTTCGGGTACTCTAGTCCACTCTGATCCGAAACGTTTTGAATTTCACTCGTATCTGACGTTTCAAGAAGCGCTTCCTTTTTTCTATTTAATAGAAATTTGACAGTTTGTTTATCATTTTCATTTCGAGTCCTTTTTAATTTTAAACGGAGTGGAGAAATTTTTTCCTCGTCGTTCGGTTGATCAATCACCAAATTCTCTGACGACGACGAAAGAGTGGGGGAAGTACAATACATTGAATCCGGGGTTTGACAGCGAATCAAATTAGTGTTAATAGCCGGGTCATTTTCGTTGGTGCAGTTATCAGTCACTGAAGTTTTGTTATAAGCGGGAGTACCTATATCTGACAATTTTTGGCTGATTAACAGTTTTTCTGAATCTTTCAGGTGGTCTAAAGCTTCGCTGGGTGAGTCTACGGAATTGCCCGTCGAATCACGAACATCTTTGTGGTCACCATTAATTTTGGGGGAGTGAATTAGATGTTCATATTTTTCGCTTTCTTTTTCATGTTCATGACAATTTAACGTGTTTGTTTTATTTCCAGTAAACAAAAGCTGCTCAATAGGAAAAATATTGGTTAATTTCGATTTACGTACATCTGAGACGTTGAGAAATTGAGGTTGAGGAGAATCTTTCGATGACGCACTTTTATCACGAGTGTTTTTAATCGTTTCGGTGTTCTCTGTATCGCTATCATATTTTAAATTCTTATGTTCGTGATTGCTTTCGGTGTCTAGAACTTTATTTCCATCGCTTTTGCGAAAATCTACATCGGTCATTGGAGAGTCAGAGACATCTTCTTGTTTACTGAATGCCATATCAATTGATTCTTTTAATTTTTGCTTTTTATATTTTTCATCCCGAGAGTTGAGTGTCTGTTTTTGTTTTTCTAACTCGAATTTTTCGTTATTCTTGCGCGAAATTTCATTATTTTGGCGTATCAGCTCCTGAGAAGTGGTTGCATTTTCGTCCTCGTCGCACCTTCGGACATTTGGCAATTTCTTTTCGAGCGAATAAGAGAGCTCCATTGCTAATTTGCACCCGTAAGAACCCCGAGATATCGTTTGGACGTTTCAGACTTGCCAAGAAGCCACCATGTTATTGATGTGCTAATTTGTCGAAATGGTGATGCTTATGCGTGTATAAATGAGTTCAGTAAGGCGTAGATTGAGGAACAGAAAACCACAGAGAAAGAACTGCACTTATACTCCGGATAATTAACAATACTATAAGAACCGGTCACAACAATTTCGCATCACAGTTTTGTGCTTCATAAACAAAACAAACTCCAATTCTTTTAGAAGAACTTTCGTTGTACGCTTTTTTTTTTTTTTAGCTATTTGAGATATGTTTGTGTCAAAAATATCGATATTGCGATAATCGATATCCCACACCGCATGAAGCCAATGAGCCCTTTTACACTAGTCAAATGTTGACCGTCAGTTATCGTTTCTAATCTTACACGGCAGCCACACGTTCAATTTTTGGCTTTCAAGTTCCCATACACTCAAAACATTTTACTAACACACTCACACTTTTAGGACTTGAACGCCAACTTGACTTCAATTTTTCTTTCAAGATCCGTTTCAATTTTACGTTCAAGTTTTTAACAGCTGATCATAGTTGCATAGCATTCTAAGTTGTTTCCTTGACGACGGCATTTTGAAAATAAAATTGCCTTTCAAGTTGAGTGCAGCCTACGTCATAGCTTCAATTTTAAAGAAATTTGACAACCAGTAGGTGTGCTCAACTTGAAAGCAAATTATTGAACGTGTGGCTGCAGTGTCACTCTGGAATTATATTCGCGTTTACACTTACTCCAATGAATTGATCGTCACTTAAGGCTGGTCTCCAGTTCCCCAAGGAATGAAAAACTCCATATAAAAAAAGCCAAAGAAATGCTTAAGAAATATTTCTTCAAGAAATTTTCTGCATGCAGTCCCCAGTTCGGCAAAAAAGTAGTACATATTTTAATACGTTTTTTTGACATAAAATGTGCACGGTAACCCAGGCTATCAGCAGAAATAATTGCAAATGAATTGTTTCTTGGAGAAATTTTGACAAGTGAGGTAGGTCAGTTGTGATTGTATAGAAATAGTGCATCCATTTTTCGGGTTTTTTTCAAAAAAACATGGAGAAAAACCCCAAAAAACCAAAAAACGCTTAATAAATTTCTCAAACGAGAATAAACGCGAATTAATATCGCTTGTTAAAGAGATTAGAAGAATTTGCGCGCTTTTTATTCTGAACGTTTATAATCGCGCCTTTTTAATTTCTGTGTTTTGTTTCACTTTTTTGACACATGTGACATATGACAGATTGCCTCTGTTGCACTAAAAAGTTCTGTAGTACTACCTTTTTTCCTCGGAGAAAAAAATAGAAAATTTCTGCTGACATTCCTTACCGAACTGGAGACCAGCCTTTAAGGTAGAAACACTCACGCAATGCGCCGCAGTGCCATCTGTCACACAGAAATCAAATTACATGAAAATGCATAAAAGCGAACAGTCAAAAATTAGCATGGCATAGCGTTCTATAGATTTTAGATTTCTGTGCTAATTTGACAGCTGTAGTATTGCTATTGTTTGGAAAATTGCATTAATTACTCGCAAAGCAGCCAGTTTAAGTTCATTTAACTAATTGTTTGATTCACATGAGGAAACCATAAGCTTTGCTAAGCCATAAATAATATAGAGCAAATTAAAATATGAAACCAACAGCTTATTGCAGTGCTTCGCTGTTTACTAAAAATTTTCTCTATGCTTTGCCATGCCACTCAGTGCGTAATTGTTTCTATCTTTAATGTTCTGAGTGTCTTTTATTACGATTATACGAACGCCCTAATTTCAAATAAAAGGATTGCGAATATACAAATTTAGCGAAGCTATTCGCAAATTAAATGCAAGGCCTGGCCTATTTTTTACACAACAAGAGTCCGATAGCGCAAAAGGCGTTTAAGAAAATATAAGTATGTTGGTGCATATTTTGAAAAAACTGCAAAATAAAATAGTGGGATTCACTTAGGTGCGTAATTACTCGTTTGCAAATTTGCGCTCGCAAAATTCTGTGAACAACCCCATCGCAAAGTGCTTGAAAAAGTTTGTGCATATGAAAAACAGCTGATTGTCATCTAATTCAAAGAGTATAGATATAGAAAAGGCGGCATTTCGCAATTTTCTCACTTCCCTCTTTCTGAGTTTCATGCATATCATAAGAGAATATACCACGTGCGATAGTAGAAAATAACCAAAACAAAGAAATGGAAAGAAATACAGAAGGCAAATGAAAACGTAAACAACCAATGTCTTTCAGGCGCGGAGTTAAAATTTTTTTTCAAGGGTCTGCGTAAAAAGTTCTTATGAAAGTCATATAATACATATTTACTTGAGTTTGATTTCAATACAAAATATGAGGTACCCTTTTTTATTTATGCAATAACAGTTAAATTTTTCAAAACTTATTCCTATATAAAAACTTTTTAGAGAGCCTTATATTTATTTCGCGGGCTAGCCCCTTCGGTTGCGCTATTGCTGACTTTGTGCACGCCTGCGTTGACAAATTACTTTCGCATGCCTTTGGAGTCCAAAGTTTGGACACAAATCGGAATAACAACTTTTCATATGTGTGCGTGTGTGTTAGAAGGATTTTCGTTGTCATGCATTAAAGGGCTGCGCAAATGCATTTGGATCACCATACAAAACATTTTCGCGGAGCGCAATTACATTCGCTCTCTCACTCTCATTTGGGGATAGCGTTGCGGTGAGCACAAATATTTGGTAGTGTGTGTAAACGAAAAACGCGTTGAAAGCAAAACAAATGAATAACTGTCTTGTTCGCATTAATTATGTAAATCAAAAAGACTTGCAAGAGGAGTACAAGTAAGCAAGTATTTGGAGTACTTGAGTAACACTAGTCGACACCAAAAAGTCCACGAACCAAAGATATGAATTCTATAGTAAAATTTTCCGCTGATTACGAAAATGGCGAAATCAAAATTTTCTATCGGACAGTTTTTCCATTATTTCAAAAAACAACGTTGTTTAAAAATTTTTTTAACATGTCGTTAGTCTTTTCACTATAACACCGTCACTTTTTTGCGGACAATAAAAAACCATAGCATCGTTAAATCAACATATTAAAAAAATTGTAAAAAAACGTTTTTTTTTTGAAATAACGGAAAAACTGTCCGATAGAAAATGTTTTTTGCCATTTTCGTAATCAGCGGAAAATTTTGATAGAGAATTCTTATGTTTCCTTCTTGGAGCATGAAAAAATCTAAAATTCTAAAAATCTAAAACTCGTTCGCTATAAACAGCACACAATTAGCGGCGCACGCAAATACTTGGAATACAAACTAGAACCATACAGTTATTTTGGCATTCGCCGGTAAAGCATCGTATGAAAACAAGAGTCGATGAGAGTAAGTGGCGTATGCTAAGTCGTCGTTCATACTATGAGACAAGACAAGCGAGAGACACGGTGAATTCTCTTTTGGTGTCTTATTCGTGTTCATACTAGTAAAAATTGTCTCTGCGACATTTGAAATAGAAGAAGAAACTGGTTTTATATAGTGCTGCCAGAAAAAATATTTTGAAATACCTACAATCTGAATTAAAAATCCCCTACGCTCTTGAAATAAGATAAATAAATTATTATCACGGTTTTCGACAAAATAAGTTGGTCCAAAGATCTTTTTTAGAAAAAGTGTAAGCTATTCTCCACAATTTTTCGTATTTAATACTTCAAAGCTAGCTTTTTAAATTATTTCCGAAATCTGTAGATATGCTTCTTCATAAGAAGAGAATATTTACCCAAATATGGCAGCACTATTTTTATGATGAGAAGGACAAGCACAAAGCGTGTCGCCGAGTACGTAAGACACGTACCCCTCTCTCTACCCCGAACGTCCCTTGCCTACAACCACCGTGTCTCTCGCTTGTCTTGTCTCATAGTATGAACGACGACTACTTGATTCGAGAGAGAGAGAGTTACAACAATGCTTGCGCGCTGAGCACCAAGTAGCTCTTTTTCTCTATCTCTTTGCTGTATTCTTCTACAAGTGATATGCGTATTTTAAAGTACTAGGTGTTATCAAAGAAGCAAATACATTTGCGCAGCCCTTTGTCATGCATGTGAAGGACAATGTGTAAAATATGAATTCGTACAGATATTTTTTTGGGCAAAATAATTTTTTTTACACTTTACAAATTTTCCAAGATGTTCAATTAAAATTCACACAGAAATATATTTGAATTTATGTTTGAAGTAAAATTGGACATGGGATTTTATTAGTTATTTGAGCGTTAAGCCTGTAAGACTTGAAAGTACTTTTCTCCAAAACTTACGAGTAAAATTTTGAATTTTGATCACTGTGAAAGGTAGAAAGTTGTTGTTGCTAAGTGCGGTTCTAGATTAAGAGGCAAAACACGACTCACTGAAAGAAACTCATAAGAGGGACGGATATGTAATGTCATCCGTCTCTACCACTCTCATGTGTTTAATTCAGAGGTTGTCATGGTACGATACATACGCATAAGTGTCTATGTGTTGAAAGCTTTTAAAAGCTTACAGTGTAAAAAAACTTGTACGTCAAATTGAAAAACCAACTTTCATTGACATTTTGTGCAAATTTTTCTGACTGAAAAAAATGTAGAGGTATAAGAAAAGTAATGAAAGGAAATTTTAAAAAATATGAAAATATATGAAGAAATAAATGAAGAAAAAATATATGAAGTCATTTAATGCTGCGAAGAAGGAGTATGTTCAACAAAGCAATTGAGATCTATATCATTCTGGTAGCATTTGATGCGAAGTAAATCCTGAAGGTGGTTATTTGTCAGTTTACTTCTATGACGTGTTTGAATTAGTTTGTGGAAGGAGAAGGAACTTTCACATAAGTAAGTGGTGTTAAACATCGACAGAAATTTGTGCATAGCTTCCTTGGTTTGACTTTACTTTCCTTCGTCAATAATTTTTTCAAAATTAATTCTTATGTGAATTGGAACTGTCAAATCTGATTGCATCATTAAAATTAAATTTTGTAGTGGAATATCATATTTAGTAGCGTCGTATTTCCATTCTGCTATGCAACAAGTATTTTAGAAAAAACGTCAATTTCGCTTGAGCACTATCGAAGCAAAGAATTCGCCAGTGGCTCATATTTTAGCGTGTACTAGCACAAAAACAACAAGCATACGAAAAAAAGAGCGTCAGTTGCGCTGCTCTCTCGCATTCTCTCGAAATTTAAAAAAACAGCTTTCGAACTCACATGTACACGCTGTCGGTGTGAAAGCTATAAAACAGCTTTTGAATGTCGCTTCCCTGCAGTAATTCCAACTACTCTCCAACTACTCCCCAACTAGTTACAAAAATACCAGGACTACTCCTTCTTAATTTGCCAACCAATGCTTTGAACTGTCTTTTTTAACGTTGAGCTGTCATTGGAAAATAACTAGTCACAGTTTTTGCTCATATGAACTAGACCTAAATTATATACAGTTGGGTCAATTTTTGGTCAATTTGTTTTTTTGCACATTTAATGAAAAAAAAAAAATATTTTCTCCTCTTTGTTTTGTATTTTTTTTCTCTTTCGCTTTTTTAAATCTTTTCTTTTTTACTACTTTTTTAATTTTCTCGCCTTGACCGAGCCTTGAACCGCTGATGTCTGGGTTGGTAAGTCAGCGTCTTAACCATTACGCTAAACAAGCAAATTTAATGTATTGATCAAAACGCTCATTTGAGTTTTTGGTTGCTGAAGTTTTTGTGGAACGCACGAGTAGAATTTTTACTAAAAAAAATTTTTAATTGAAAAATAAATACATATAAAAAAACAGATAAAATAGAAAAAAAAATACTTAAAAATTTAGCGAAATATTTTTTTATTTCAAAATTAACTATTAAATAAAATAAATTAAAATATAAACATAAAAAAAACTTGGTAATAAAAAAAAAATTATTCTCACCCGAGCCAGGGATCGAACCCCAACCCATGAGGTCGCTGAGCGATAGTCTTAACCGTCCAGCTATCTACCTTTCGGTGGCGCAACGATCAGAATGCGAACTTAAAGCAGACAATAACAATTTCTTTTCTACTTCACAATCGAAGCACAAAGCGAAAGGAAATCCTGAAACTCACCCCCCGTAGATCTCCGTAGATACATAAAATACTGTACATTTTGACTAGTCATATTTCGAGTAACCTCAGAGTACTCCTGTTTGGCAAATTGACCTCTTCATTACTGCAGGGTTATGGACGTTTAATGGGCCTGACAACCTCTGGTTTAATTCCAGTGAGTCGTGTTTTGCCTTTTAATGCAGAACCCTACTTATATGTTGCTTAATGATAATTACGGGGGAGAACGTAGGAGAGAAGTAAAAAGTAAGAAGGCGCTAAAAATTTCGCCTAGGATAAATTCTCTTTGCTAGTTCGCCGAGGGAATTTAAATATTTATGTTTCCGAATTAATTTATTTATTTATGTTTCTAAAAATTTGTTTTTATAAAATTTGTTTTTTCTGCCGTTCGGTAGAAAAGGGTTAAAAAAAGGGTTAAAAAAAGGGTTAGCCCTTTACGTTTTTACATGTGAGAATTATGGATAATGGTTAAGTTTCATTACAGAAAATATTATTATTTTCTAGGGAATGTAAAGACTGATGGCAAAAACGCGTAAAAATATTGTTTTAACTACGTTTTTTAACGGCCCTACACGTTAAAAATAAAATTCAGAGCTAACCAATTACTTGTATTACAACTTTCAAAAGAACATATATTTTCAAACAAGCATCTTACAGCCGACAAGACCACCACTTTTCCGTAAATCGCTTGATGGAAAGCACGCTACAAAACCGAACGGCGGCTTCGCTGCGTTGCACGGGTAGCAACAGATAAACAACATAAGCGGCAGACTCGAAAAATGATTTTTTAATTTTCAAGCAGCCAAAAATGTTCAAAGCACACAGCGTCCAAGTACAAACGTAGGCTAAGTGTAAGCGAACGTAAAGTGTACGTGAACGTACACTCTCCCGTTCTCATTATCCGTTCAATCCAAACGACAAAAAAATGAACACACAACGTGAGCGACGGCAACTCGCGAAATGCTAATGAGTGAAAGAGAAAGGAAAGCTGGTTTTGGTTGCAAAGTCATTTTCGCATATTCTCTTTCCTTTCTCGTCTTTGTTTTGTTTATGTTCTGTTGCGAAAAAAGTTCATATTCTTTCGATATGCGTGAAAAACGAATGAGTGAAAAGCGTAGAGCGCGTAACGCGAAATGCCGCCTCTATTATATCTATACTCTTTGTCTAATTGAAGTTTTGAATAATTGTTTGACATTCAGTTCGACAATTTACGAAAAAAGATTTCAGAAATGCCCAAAATAAGCAAAAAACAATTGAATAAAATGTAGAAGAACATGCAAACCTACCGGTTCCATTATTTGCTTCGAAGTAATTTAAAGAGCTGACTCCAAATAAACAATCACCTGCTCCAACCTAAGGTCATATTCACGAACATATCTGCTGTCAAACAAGTATGGAAAAATTGCTTTATTCTGATAAACCGCATCGCTTTTAATAATTTTAGTCTTATACAAACCAAAATGGAAAGTTATTTTAACTTGGTAATTATAATCGTCGTTATATTATAAACTTTAGCCTTTAAGTCAAATAATTCAACTTGTATAAAAACTCAATCTTAATTGTTCGTGTATGTACCCTCGTCGCAGCTTGCACTCTACTTTTGCGCATCAAAACCGCTGCGCATATCGGTTTGCGCTTCGCAAAACTTTTCTCATACAATTTTTGTCAGTTCTATTTGCGAAATCTCAAATTTTGCAAAATCACGTCTTTTACACACCTAAGTGAATCCCACTAATATATCAAAAACAGCCTTCAGTCAGGCAGCACCGAATAAAGCTCTAACTCCTCGATGCAAAATGCCGTATATATAGCAAGTTCAGTATATGCCATTTATTTTTATTTGTGAATAGCTGACGTATAAACGTAGTATTTCTTCCTCATATCTTCATATATCCAAATACAGCACCATCACTTTTGTTTAAATGATAATAATAATATATAACACGGCGTATTTAGTAAGCCTTTAATTAATGCATAGTAAGGCAAGAATCAAGGAAAAGAAGATTAAGTTTGGCAAAGGTTTCATCATGGTTTTACAAAAAATCAGCTGTTTTCTGCCACGTCATAAACTGAGAAAAAGAAGAGCATTTAAAATTTCAAAACTTGGCGTTGTTAATTAACAAAAAATTTTCAAATTTCTTTCTGAAAATTTCAAATGTATTTACTCGGCACCATTTAAATTTAAAATTTTCAATTAGCACTTTATTACCTAGATGCACAGAATGAATCAATTTTGAAACACGTTGTCCTTAATCTTATATTCTATAATTCTAGATACTAAGGTATTTTCAAAAATGTCAAATTGTAGTAGCTTTTAAGTTTTGTTGTTCTATCAACCCTTAATCAGAGATACATAATTTATTTTATTAGTATTTGATAAAGTATCACCCCTGTGTGGAAGAGGAAAATGTCATAAAAGGCATACAAAGCAAGATTTGACGATCAATTCTTTCGAGTAAGTGTAAAATCGAATGCAACTCCAAAAGGGAATATCGATAGGAATTGACGGTCAACTATTGACTAATGTAAAAGGCCTCATACAAACATCCATTTTTATATATATAGATAAAGCTTTGCCCTTAATATACAAATAAAATAACTCCTAAGAACAAGCACGAAAATTTTCCAATATTTTCCAGAAATTTTTGGAAAAAATTCGAACTTTTGTATCCTATGAGCCAATTTCACCAAGTATATTTAAATACGAATTGTCGTTTAATCACAGATTTTCATGTTCACCATCCTAAATGGCAGCTCGTACTTAACTGTACCATATCGGACACTTAAATAGAGTTTATGCAGCCCTGTGTATACCTAATGGAAACAGCTGATTTAAGAAGAAAAATTTTCTTTATGAAGAGTTACCCAGAAACATTAACCCTACTTAAATACATCAAACAGTTTTCACCCATTCTATTTTAATTTGACTTTTGAACTACATGATATTTTACGTTTCTCAGACACATTTGCGAAGTGCTTGAAATTTTACTGAACACAAATGCTTGGAAGGAATTTGGAAAGCTACTTGGAAACAAATTAATAGAAAGCACCTTTGTAAAATGTTTATGAAAATGCTTGCTGGGTATTTTTTTATTGACATTTTTCATTCATTTATTTTCAGGTATGGGCACTACCACAATGGTAGCGCTGGCGCAAATTAGTGTGCGTGGCACTGAAAAAATTTTTGCGTGAATTAAAAATTATTCAAAGCAAATGTTTTTTATTTTTGTTATTTTTTTTAATGTGATACTTGATACATCAAAAAAAAAAATCGCAGACAGACTGCAATATTAGTGGTATTCAAGTAGGTACAAGCTCGAAAATTATTTTGTATGAAAAATAGTCTTCCTTTCTTTGCTAATGCAAAGCTAACAACAAAAGAAGCCTTTAAATACTGTAAAGGAAGGGACACCTCTTCGGAGGGCGAGGCTTCGTTTTTATTTTCATTTTTTAATTTCTCCATAAATGCGAGTTTAAGCTCATAGAGTTTAAAACTTCTATGTTCATCTGTCCAATTCTCAAACTCCCTATGGTATCTTAAATAATGCCTTTTTAAATTGTTTTGTTTAATAAATGCCAAAACCTTAAAGCAAATTATGCACTCCGCCTTATTTTCAAAATTTAAACAAAAAAAGAATTCATTTTCATATTTTATATCAAACATATTTTTTTATTATTTTTTATTATTTCTCAAAGTTTTAAGTAATATATAATATAAAATATAAATATAAGACTACAGAAATGTCTTCAAAATACAAAATATTTAGGTGGAGTCTTATCAAAAAACATGTGCACAGGAAAAAAGTTTTTTTATAATGTACTTTCTCGTATTTATTTTCGAAATCTTCCGCAATGCGACGCAGGTCTTGCCAGTTCAACGTTTTCAGTCGAACTGAAATAATTTTCGTTTCTCTGCTTGCTCTCGCATTATTGTGTACGTACACAAAAATGAGAGAGCGCAGAACTTGGAGCGGAACTTTGCCCATACCCGTTTATTTTGCTTGTAATCAGCTGATAACGACGGTGTTGCACTAAAAAAACAAGGTGCTGCCGTACTTCCGCGTTATTGAATTTTGGATTTGGTGAAATGGGATGAAAATTAAATCCGTAGTTAAACGCCAATGGGTAATTAAAATTAAATGGCTTTGGTGAAATTGACTCTAATTTTCGGCCTTAATAGGACATTTACATATTGGTTTTAGCACTACTCGTTTAAGCTAAAACGACTAAGTTAAAACGGGGTGCTTACATAGGTGCATGTCGTTTCGTCATTTTGTGTTTATAGGGCCCTCTCCAGCTCTGTAAGGAATCTCAGCAGGAATTTTCTTGATATTCCTTAAAGGAAAAAACGTAGCATAATTTCATTTTTTAATGCAATAGTGACAATCTATATATCTATATATTTTACGTCAAGACGAAAAAGCTGTTAAAAAATTTGTTAAAATGGATTCGGACTTGTATGTGTATAATATTTATCGGTAATAGTTTCTTATAATCGAAAATTTTTTATTTCATTTATCCATTTCTGAACGCTAAAAGTACACACTGAACGTTGTTAAATCCATTAAATTTTTTTCGAACTTGCCTCTTCTGTCAAAATTCCTTTCAGAAAGAACGGAAAATTCAATATTTCTAACAGAAAAATCTGTGTTACCGTGTTTTATTTACAGCAAAAAAGGGAGCGAAAACAGAAACTACTTTTTGACGAACTGGAGACTGTTAACAGAAAATTTCTGACACAAAAATTCCTTCAGCATTTCTTAAGCTTTTTTTTATATGAAGTTTTTCATTTCTGACAGAGCTGGAGAGGGCCCTTATCTTCTGTTTACTCAACACGTGAAATATGAGTGAATGTTGTAATTTAGAAAATCAGCGTTTATTGAAATTGCGTTCGTTTTCTGCATTGGTTGTGGAAACAACCTCATAATTTTTAAATTAGAATATTCAATGACCATATGTTTTGCATTTTTATAGTGATGACACTCAGATTTCGATTTTTTCATCAGATATAAGCAGGCTTTATCTTGTTTAGCTACTTGTTTTAAATTAAATCAGGAAAGTTTCTCGTTTTAGTTATGTATGATAAAACGGGAAAAATCTAAGTTGTTTTAGTGCTAAAACGGGCAAAGTTGCTAAAACGCGAATAAAACGGCATATGTAAACGGCGTATAAAGTTGCAACAATTTTCAAATATTTTTTGTGCTTAGCATTGTTTCCAGATTAGGGCTTTTTGCCCCTAGATTAAGGGGGTTTCCTTCTTTTATTGGGCCGTTTAGGGGGATCAAATTTTATGGGGAATTTTTACGGGGATAAATTTGCCTAGGAGAATTTTAGGGGGTTATGATATGTAAATGTACGAATGTATAAACAATGATGTGCGAAGTTTATTGTGTTTGATATAGAAAATCTGTCAAAGTTTTTTTGGTTCTTTCCAAATTACTTTTTCTCATTTCGAATAATGTAATTTTTAGGCGGAACATTTCGAATCTGGGGGAGTTAAAAGAACATCTGGATTTCAGGACATTCTGGGTTACATTAATGGAATCAGAATTATTTCATTAAACTAAAGTTAGTCCTTAACCATTCAACTATTCGCCCTGCAGGAGGAAGGAGTACTCCTGTGCATTGTCTACGAGTACTCGTAAATTCCATAGTACTACTCGCCGTTAATTTTCCTCGTAATGTATTTAACTGACGATTTTAACATTATCTTGTCATTGAAAAATCCCTACTCGCGTTTGAACTAGTTCAGAAGTAGATCTTTGAGACCAATTGGGGGAGGGAGGAGTACTCCTTTGTAAGATCTAAGAGTACACGTAAATTCCATAGTACTACTCGCCGTTCATTTCCCTCGCAATGTATTTAACTGACGATTTTTCATATTCAGCGCTAGTGAATTGGTTCCATTTCGAGTCACTTGTGGGTTACTTTGAAGAAAAGTAGACAAAAAGCATTTTGAAATTTTTGAGACTTGGATTCTGTTACAATTTGTATTTAATTTTTCATTTTTAAAACTAAAATAAACAAGAACAATTCTCATGCTAAGCAAATACGCTTAAAAACTCGTTTCTTTGACTTTCTTAATATATAAACGTAAAAACAAATTGTTTTAGGTATTTTTGGTTTTTAAAACTTAAAAAAAACAAGAACAAGAACTTTCAAGTAGGAAAACACGCTTAAGTAAATTTTTTGACTTCCTTAAAATATAAACCTATAACCAAATTCTGGTTGGACGGGCCCAAGGCATATATAACAAAGTCATGATACAAAGAAAAACAGATAACCTACTGCGCAGGTCCGTTACATTTGCTTTTGTGATCAGCTGTTCCTGTGACGTCACACGAGAATTGGTAAGTTTGTTTTGATTTTGAATTTTTTGCAAAATTGAAAGCTGGAATCAAACGACGAACATGGACTGAAGAGGATATCGCCCAATCGATTACTCTATATGCGGCCAGTGCGAAAATGTACAGACTGCTCTATAAACGGAAATTTCCTCTGCCAGCTATAAGTACACTGCAAAAATGGGCACAAAAAGTCGATGTCAGAAATGGGTTGTTGAAACCAGTTTTTAAAATTCTTCGTGCTGCAAAGCATATGACAGAAATTCAAAAGTTGTGCGTTCTTAGTTTTGACGAGATGAAAGTGAGAAAATCATACTGCTACGACAAATCAGCAGACACCACTCTCGCTCCGGTAAATTATGTTCAAGTAGCTATGATCAGAGGTAAAAATTTTTGAAAGTTATTTGTTAATATAAAATATTAATTTAAAATTTTCTTTGATTCAAGGACTTTTATCTAACTGGAAGCAACCTATATTTTACGAATTCGATTGTAAAATGAGTGTTCCGTTGCTAGAAACTCTGCTACAGGAGCTCAACTCTTGCGGATATTGCGTGGTTGCAATTGTGTGCGACTTAGGTGGCGGAAACAGGGCGTTATTTAACGATCTAAATGTCACTGAAGAAAACCCATGGTAACTTTTATAATTTTAGCTTCAAAATTTGTTTCACATCACATGTAAAATAATAGTGTCTCAACTCAAAATTTGCAATTTTTCAGAAAACGCAGTTTAACCGATGCAGTCTAGGTGCATTTATATGACGAAGAGACTGACATAAGTATATTTTGCGCTAATTTGCAAAACGCAAAACATTTCTTGCATTAACCCCAATTTGACAAATTTTGAGTTGTGACATTCTTGCTGTACATGTGCGATGTTATGCAAATAACCAAAAGTTATACATATATTTTATTGAAACTTTTAGGTTTTCGTTCAATGATGTGAAGGTGTTCGTTTTTTCGGATGTTCCACACATGATAAAACTTCTTCGAAACCATTTCGTTGATAAAGGGTTTTTAATAGATGGAAAGCCAGTTAAATGCGACATTATTTCAAGACTTTTGGAATCTACGTCCGAAGATGTTAGAATAACGCATAAAATTTCTTCCGCAAGCCTAACAGTGGCAAATGCGAAAAGGCAGAAAGTCAAGTTGGCAACTAAACTCTTCTCGCATACCGTTGCGCAAGCCATTACAAGGGCAGCCAGTCATGGTTTGCTAGAAGGCTTTAATTGGGAGGAGTGCCACAAATTATTTAAGCTAGTAAGACTTATATACTCAAACAATATTTTAATATTATTAACGTGGTGTTCTTTTAGACAAACGATTGGTTCGATGTGATGAACGTTCGCATTCCGAAACCAGATTCAAGGACACGATGCCATGCATATGGTCTGGCACTGGAACAACAAAATACCATATTGGATCAAATGACAACGATGGTGAAGAATATGCGAGCTATTGGACGAAGCAGTCTGCTTCCTTTCCAAAAAGGTCCTGCGTAAACAATATTCAATATAAATCAATTTCAACTCTTAATTTTACAGGCATAATTCAGTCAAACAATGCGCTCCAAGGCTTATATGTTGAACTAAGTTTGCGATACAATTGCAAATTTATTTTAACATATCGCCTGAACCAGGATATTCTGGAAAACTTTTTCGGATTGATTCGCTCCAAAGGTGGACTGTACGACCATCCAGATCAAGTTGAGTTTCGGTATAGGCTCCGGTCCTATATTCTAGGGCGCAATGATGGCGTTATATCGGACTCAGCCAATGTGGAGGTGGATGAAACACCTGATATTGAAAGAACAGAAAAGTCTTTAACTGGTAAATATTCAAAATCTCTAAACACATATCAAAGACCTAAGAATATTTTAAATTCCTAGGAATCATATTCAGCAACGTCAGGCCAGAAGTTGTAGAGGAACCGGTTGACCAAGAACTTACCGATTTGGCATACGATGGATTGGAAAACCTTGCTGGCTACATATGCCATAGGCTGAAAAAGGATATCCCTGGGATTGCTCATTCTGACGACCAACCGTCAACATCATTTTCGTGGGTAGATCACCTCTCTGAGGGCGGCCTATCAAAACCAACCGCAGAAACGATGACCCAAATTAAGCAACTGCATTCAATATTTGAGGAACATAATTCAAACGGCCTCGCAATTATAAAGGGCTACTTAAAGTTTCACTTGCACAAAGCGGCGCACATACAGTGTGACGAGAGGATGAAATCCTTATTTTTCCGAGCGCGGATGCATTTCAAAATTCGACGGCTAAATCAAGAAATCGTCGAAACAGCGAATTCCAGCAAAAGAAAATTTTCTAAAATTGTAACTTGATTTAAATAAAAAAAAACGTTTCCTTTTACTTTTTGTTTTATTAAAGAGTTTATTTTTTACTTTTTATTAGATTTCATCGTTGCCTAAACGGATAACTACATTTGGCTCACGCATATTTATTTAACAAACATAATAAAATTTTTTTCAAAACTTCTAAACCTAACCTAAAAACTTTCATTTGCATTTTATTTATAAACTGAAAGCTTTATCTACCACACAAAAATAACAAATTTATTCTTTGTATATTAAACTTTCTCTTAAAAACACTTTTTATCTACATTTCAATTAAATAAAATTACTTTTTTTAACACTAACCAAGAAGCCCTGACCATTCACTTCAAATAACATACAAAATGTAAACAAACACAACAGCTGCGTTCTCGTGTGACGTAGATGCGCAGTAGAATTTTGTTTTTGCAACCGGAGTAGGTTATCTGTTTTTCTTTGTATCATGTAACAAAGTGGTGTTAGCATAAAATTTGTCTTCTTCTTTTTGTCGCATTTCTTTATTTTTTTGAGTATGGTGATCCGACAAAATTCAAATTTGAAAAAATTGATTTTGACTTTTGTGCGTATTCGCAACAACTGTTGTTTTTGTCGAGCTCAAAAGTTTTTGTTTTTGTCGAGCTGTAACTGATGATGAACTGCCTTCACCTTGTTGAGTACACCTTGGATTTTATTATCATGCTCTCGTCGAGGTTCATTGTAGTAGAAGTTCTGTTTTCCATGCTTCTCATCTTGTTCGCTAGTTGAAAATATATTTTCTTCTCCTTTTGCAGGGCCGCTCTAAATTCTTCTTCGGAGTTGTCTTGTGTTATGGCATCTGCGATAAAGTTTTAAAGCAAATTAGTTTGTATTACGCACCTATTTTTTTTTTTTGTTATATTTACCAATTACGGCAGAGTAAACTTTTCCAAAATGCTGGCGGACAGCATTCACTTTCAAATTCCCCAGAACTTTCATCTTTTGCTATGCAAGAACCAATTTCTAAAGCTGCACTTTGCTTCTTAAAAATGTTATCCCGATAAAATAAATTTTGCTTTCTCACTTTTCTTTTGCATGTCCTTTTGTTCATTTCAATAATTTCTTTGTATTTAAATATGGGTATATTACCTACAATCACCTTAACCGCAAAACAGAAATCGAAGCGACGCTACCCAGTGGGAAGTTTTAGAAGTCATTCTTTTCTTCTTTCAATATATATTCAATTCTATAGGAATAAATGAATTCATTGATAGACAAGCATTGCAAAATTCTAGTTTGAGGGAATGCATTACCGTTTTTCTAGAAAACGAATGCAAAGAATAATTAAAATGTAGCTTTGAGGGAAACTCTGTATTACAAAGTAATGAAGTTTTGAAGAGCAACACTTACAAAACAGCTGGTCCTATTATTTCAACAAATTGAAACGTGCAACTTTTCGTATTTAAAACAAAAATAAAATAAAAATAAAAAGGTAAATGATGTATAGCAAACGCCACTATCGTCGGCTTATAAAAGAAGAAAAAAAGCGTTTACTTGCGGGGACGGAGCACATGAGAACTTCTACCTTTTGGTTTGATATTTTTAATTTTAAAGTTAAAAAAAGACAATAATAAATAAACGAACATAAATTCCAAAAATGTGTGTTATTTATTTCCATGGTTGGTAGGTTAGGTTAGGTTGTAGGGGCCGCCCACCAGTAAGGTGGCGCACTTAGACCAAGAAAGGTCCATTGTGTTACCCACGGATTCAGGACACCTATTTTATTTTATAAACCATTTTGTTCGCTCAATAAAGCTTGCTATCCTCACAGGGTTAAGTACCTGGAGTTCCGATAGGGAGTGAAAGAAGTAATATCCCAAGGTTTTAAATCTCAGTTTAGCAAAGGCTGGGCAGTGCAGGAGAAGGTGCTGAGGAGTTTCCTCCTCCTCCTCATCCTGACAACTCCTGCAAAAATCGAAGGCAGGTGCCCGTAGCCTTCTGGCATGGGGACCTATGAGACAGTGACCGGTCAACAGTCCGACTGTCATTGAAAGACGCGTTTTTGACATCCTGAGTAATTCCTCAGTCCGTTTATGCCCTATGCGTGGCCAAGTTAGTCTAGCTTTCTCACAAAAACCCCCGCTTTCCCATCTCTCTTGAAAGGACCTGTTGGCCCATTCCTCAATGAGAAGGCGACAGGTAGCAAGAGGAACCTCTGTTTGCTCGCCTGTTCGTGGAGCCGTCAGAGTGGTGCCGTGTCTGGCCAGCTCATCAGCTGTACAGTTCCCAGAAATATCGCTATGTCCAGGTACCCATACGATCTCTATTTGAAAGTACTTTCCCATCTCAAAGAGAAGGGACAGACACTTATTGACCGATTTTGAATTGACCACAAAGGAGTCGAGTGATTTAATTGCTGCCTGACTATCAGTGAAAATACTAACTCTTGTGTGAGTTATCACGTTCCGACGCAGCCATCTGACTGCTTCGCTAATTGCGGCTATTTCTGCCTGAAAGACGCTACAGTGATCGGGGAGTCTAAAGCTAAGACTCACATTAAGCGTTTTACAGAAAACACCTCCTCCAACCCTACCTTCCAATTTAGAACCATCTGTAAAGAAGGTCAGACGGTCCCCATCCCGGACGGACCCCCCCTTCCAGTCCTCCCTTAAGGGTATAGAAGTCCGGAAGGGCTTTTCCAGACTAACCGTTGGTACGCAGTAGTCCGTAGTCTCCGGTATGTCGCCCAAAAGAACGGGCATTGGTAGGTTCGAAGTTCTATTCCTTACACCAACTTCCCTCAAACGCAAAGCGGTGATCAAAGCCACCCGCTTCACCGCTATGTCGGGGGGTATAATATTGAGCATCGCACTTAAGGCGAGCGTGGGAGTAGATCCAAGTGCTCCCGTGATACCCATGAGAGCTAAACGTTGGACCTTGTCTAGTTTTTTCCAAATCGAGGTCTTCTTCACCGCAGGCCACCAGACAGCACAGCCATACAGCAGTATGGGTCTGGCCACCACAGTGAAGATCCAGTACACAGCTTTGGGGGACAGCCCCCATCGCTTACCAATGGCCTGTTTGCAACAGTAGAGCGCTACCTCAGCCTTCCTAATGCGCTCTTCAATCGCTGGCCCCCAGTTTAGTTTCCTATCAACTAGAAGACCCAAATATCTAACATTGTCTGTGACGGTTAAGGGGACGCCATCCAGAGATGGTGCCCGGAAATCCGGAATTTTGTGCTTCCTTGTGAAAAGAACCAGTTCAGTCTTGCTCGGATTAACAGCAAGCCCACAGTCCCTGGCCCAGGTTGTCACGATTTTTAAATAGGAGTGCATTAGACTACTCAGGGTGTCTAAATGCTTTCCTCTTACCAATAGCGCCACATCGTCTGCATAGGCAACCGTGCGGCATCCATATGAATCAAGCCTTTCTAGGAGGCCGTTCATTACGATGAGCCACAGAAGAGGTGATAATACTCCCCCTTGGGGAGTTCCTCTTCTGACCCTTCGCGTCCTTACCGAGCTTCCCCATTCCGCTACGACAGTTCTGTCTGTAAGCAGTCCATGAATCATCTCGACTAATCTGCCCGGTATGCCCAGACTAACAAGAGAACTTGTGATGGCCTCCGGATGTACGTAATTAAAGGCTCCCTCAATGTCTAGGAAGGCCCCCAGTAAGAACTCCTTGTGAGTCAAGGAGCCCTCCACTTGATTTATCAAGCAGTAAAGAGCCGTATCCACCGACTTCCCCCTCGTATATGCATGCTGGGAGTTGGATAGCCTACTTTTGGGAACTTTGCTCCTAATGTATATCTCAAGGAGTCTCTCCAGGGTTTTCAGGAGAAAGGAGGAGAGACTAATGGGACGAAAGTCCTTAGGTGAGGTGTGTGATCTTTTTCCCGCTTTGGGAATGAAAACAACCCTAGTCATCTTCCAGCCCCTAGGGATGTGTCCCAGGCGGACACAGGCAGTGAAGATCGTCTGGAGCCACTTAAGCGCCATACTGAGCGTTTTCTGTAGCTGTGCAGGGAAAATACCGTCTAGGCCAGATGATTGATATGGCTGAAAGGATCTTACAGCCCATATAATCCTGTTTTCATTGACTATATCCGACAGCAGCAAACTATCCTCCGCAAGGGTAGATGGGATCAGACTAATCCCTTGCTCCTGAGCTGGAGGAAAGTGCTTATCCATCAGAAGCTCGAGGGATTCCTCGCTACTTGTAGCCCACCCCCCATTATCAGTCTTAATATAACCAATCGCAGGAGCTCTTTTTGACAGAATTTTACGAAATCTTGTAGCTTCTGAGCTGCTTTCCACTGATTCGCAGAAAGCCCTCCATGAAGTCCTTTTAGATTTCCTAATCTCCGTCTTATATATGTTAAGGCTAGCCCTGTATACCTGCCAGTCCTCTGCTTCATTCGAGCTCTTGGCCCTATTAAACAACCTTCTGCACGATGCTCTGAGACATTCGATGTCCTCATTCCACCAGTGCGGCTTAGATTTCCCACAGCGTTTGATTATAGGGCATGCTACATTGTGAGCTTCCCTGTATGCGGTAGTTAGACTATCTGTCATACACTCCAATTCTTCAGAGTTAGTAGGTGTTCGCGGAGTGTCTATCAGAAAAGGCCCAATAGTCTCGCTAAAAGTTTTCCAGTTCGTGTTACGGTTGTTCCTGTACGACAGAACCTTGACCTGCTGTGTTCCAGCATTCACAGTGAACTGTATATACCGATGGTCGGAGAAGGAGTGCTCCTCCAGCACCTTCCAGTCAGTAACAAAATTTTCGTCCAGAAGAGATGTCAGTGTGATGTCTAGCACTTCTCTCCGGTTAGCTGTTATGAATGTGGGTTCTTCCCCCCTATTGCATATGCCTACGTTTTCGTTGCATAAATAATCAAAAAGTGACTCACCCCTTTCATTTGTGTCCGTGCTGCCCCATATTGTGTGGTGCGCGTTTGCATCAGCCCCCACCACCACACCAATGCCCATGATTCTTGCTTCCGCCAAGAGTCCTCTTAAAACGGGAGGGGGAGCTTCTATATCGTGGGCCATATAGGCCGAGGCCAGCCAGGTCCTCCTGCCACCCGCCTCTATACAAACAGCGACCGTGTCGTGATCACTAAAGTTTTGCAGGAAGAAAGCGTTAAAATTTTTCTTAACTAGAATGCATGACCTTGGTTTACCTGAACCAGTCTGACTGAAAATATTGTAATTTGAGGTGCCAATCCCACAGATCTGATTGTTCCATACCCATGGTTCCTGGACCAGCACCGCATCAGCTCCACCTTGCTCAAGGTGAATAAGAAGATTAGCGGCGGCCGCCTTCGAGTGGTGGAGATTAATCTGAAGTACCCTCATGTACTCCAGCAATCTCCACCATCGTTGCGTCCGCCTCGTCGCTCGACGCCAGGAGGTCATCCTCGAAGAGGCGCGTAAGGCTGGTAATCGACCCAGCTGTGGATATGGACTTCCTTCGCTCTGCAGTCTCCACAGAAGACTGAAGGGAGTCCTCAGCTGCGGTCTCCACCTCCACACCGCACTCAGGTTTCCGGGTGAGGGATTCCGACGTGGTGCCTGCGCCGACCGCGGATTGGGGTCCCTCCTCCGCTCCCGTGTTTTCCACAGGTGCTACGAAGGAACCCAGGGTGTTCACCACCCCTGCGGTCACGCTAATCACTGCCGAGTTTTCGGCAGCGATGCACCCTGCCTTCCCACTACTGGTGGGATCATGTTCTCCGGCATCAGTCCGGTACACTTTCAGCGCTACCTTACTGAAGCCGTAGGAAGCTCTTGGACGAGAAGGAATATCCTTTTGGTCCACCGCCACCAGCTTGGCTCCCGGCCACACCTCCCCTACTTTCGCGATTGCTGCCTTGCACAAGGCAACCGATCGCTCATTTGAGCAGGCGACCAATTTCACCTGCCCCTGATGCCAGCCAGCATCGTCGCAGGAGGGAGGAGGCCCTGGATTTTCTTCCAAAACCTGGAAGAAGACGGAAGCGAGGGCCATCTCCACCCACTTCCACTTGTCCTTGGGTATCCTACCCTCCTCGACGCTGCTGTCAAGTACGCCCAGGATCAGGCTATTTTTGGCCACCTCGCTGTAAGACTTCGAAGGATGGACTTTGGGTCTCTTCACCTGAGGAGGTTCCTCCTCCTGAGACCTTTGCCTCTTCGAGGCAAGTCCCACCTTCGAGGCTTCCGCCTGGACCTTACGGGCCCACTCCAGAGATGCAGCTTGCTGCGCAGTAAGCTGCTCTCTGGGAGTGTTCCCGTATTTTTCTGCAATTTTTCCGGCCATGCGTCTGTCCGAGTACGCCTTTTTCGAAGGTGGCATCCTCTTTCTGGGATTTCCTCCTGCCAAAGTCTTGGCAGAAGGATTCCCAGTAGAGGTTGCCTCCACTCGAGCAAGACCCTTGCTGGTGCTGGTTCCCTGGTCCAGAGAGCCTCCTGCAGGGGTAGTGCCAGTCGTACTCGGCAGATGCAGCGGCGACTGGGTTGCCGGAATCACCACTGCTGGTGACTCTGGGGGTTTCGAAGCCCTGCCTGCTTTGGCTAGCGGTGGCTTTGGTTTGGGGGGAAAACTTCCACTGGTAACTCCTGTAGAAGATCCCCTGGGATTTGCATTTGGCTTCAAAGCCGAAGAAGAAGAGGCGGTCGAAGGTCCCAGTGCTGAAGACCTTCCTGCGCTCTTTAATGTTTGTTTTGTGTTATTTTTGCTGTTATTGTACATGTAAAAAGGGTCCCCCTCGTGGCCGCTATCCTTAATCCGAAGTGCAGTCGCTTATATAGGTCCATGGGTATCTGTGCCGAAGCAGGGAGGTCCATGCGAGGGTTGACATGTGCCCTTATGGGACACATGTTCAGAGCCAACCAGCGTTAAGCGGGACGAAAGTCAACCGCACCTGCACCACCAACTTAGCGGCGACGGATAAGGAACGTACCACGAGGCCTGCCAAGGTTTTACCGGGACGGAGACAACTGTGGCATTAGCCCGAAAGCCATTTCGGTAGGGTATCACCCCGACCTACTCAGGTAACAGAATACCACAGTTGCCAGCCCAAGACGTCAAGTCCGAATCAGGTGTCCAAGAGAAAAGGCCAAGGTCGTTGCCGTTCAAGCCGTAGGTAACTTTACTCAGCACGCAGCCAATCCAACGCGGGAAGCCCCAGTGGAGAAACGAAGTCTCCGTTGGCATAGCCTACGTGCATCATCGACCCTGTTACCTAAAGAGGGGGGTTTGGTCCGCGACGGAGCTTTGCACCAAGGCGCTATGACTCCGTAAACCATCTACTCAATCTAAGTAGGTGGCACCCCCTATCCGCCACCTGGGGACGCGCCCGATGGGTACCCACCCGCACGGGTCCATGGTTGGTAATTGATTATAATTTTCATTACCTAGTAATACAAAGAATCGTCGTGAGGTGAGTTCAGCCAACACATTCTTTTTCTAATTACAGAGGAATGCCTTTCCTTCGTGATTGGGAATGAGCGAAAATTGTAGGACATCGATGTGGATGAAAGCAATGTGTTCTATAATGAGTTAATGCATTCTTTTTCTTATTCCCCAAGGGCGAAATTTCCCACTGGGTATGAACTTTTTAAAGTTTTCCACGAACACCAGTCAAGTGCTGTCAGTACTATGGCGTAGGTTATCCCTCGGGGACTGTCAAAAATCCCTTTTGCTCAGTTGTTTATACAAATAAGCTCACAAAAAATCCCTTTTACATTTGAAGTGGTTTTTGGTTCAAACGTCGTCTCCAGTTTAAAAAAATACCTCCGGAAATTTCTGGGTCATTTCTGCTGTTTAAAAAAACGTAGTTTTGTGTGTAGCAGCATCAACCGTGGCTAAAAAGCTTATTTACAAAAATTACAGTTTTACTCTATTCTGTTCACTTTCACAGACATAAGTGTACTTGACTCTAAAATTACTGGCAGAAATAAAAGGAATTGCATTATTTCTGCGCCTAGTCTAGGTTGCCATTCGCATTCTATAAAAATTTCGAGCTTTGGATATTAACAACGCTCTAGATCAAGCGCGAACAGCGATAAGTTGACATCACTGGTTGAAAGAAGAGAAGCTGTAACTCTTTTACTGTACTCTAATGAACTACTCCAACGTCAGACGACAGTGCGTACAACAAGTGTAGCTAAGGGAACTAGTTATTTTTCGTATACTCGTCCTATACTCGAGGATTACTCGTCAGAGCACCAATTTACCCCAATCTCCTGCAGGGCGGAATATGTATTCCAATTATTTTTTGATTGGTTGTTTTCAAGCCAAATGAAATATTTCACCGCCCTATATCTGGCTGCTGTTCCAAAAGCTCCATTAATTTTTTGTTAATATTTTTTTTCTATCACCATTTTGTATTTAAAAGGTAAAAACTATCAATTACAATACTTTTGTATTTAAAAAATTTTTCATTTAACTATGTTCCATTTTACGAGCTATTGCACCCCTACGCAACTGAAAAATGCAAAAGGCAACTGCTAAATAGCAGTTGCCTGGTTTTGACTGTTAAGGTAACCGAACCGAAAAAGCGTTGCCATCCGTAATCGCTACAAAATTTGTGAGGCAACTAAGAAATCAGCTGCATGTTTTAGTTGCCATACGTAATCGCAATTTGGTTGCCTTGCGCGAAAGGCATCTTAAAATGCTCATCACATACCGAAATTTTCCCACTTAAAAAATCTCCCTACCTGGTGCCATCGCATACCATAAAATTTGACAGATGCTATGCGATGAACCATCGCACGTCGAGTCGCACTGTTAAGTAAGTAGTGCGAGTCTATTGATATTGAGGCCTTCTACACTAGGCAATTTTAGTTGCGCAACTCATATCGAATTCTCTTTTGGAGTTGCTTTTTTGTCTACATTGGGTCAGCAACTCGAGTTGCCGATCGTCAAAATCAACCCCGACGCCACTTACACGTTTGAAAGTAAGAAAGAGATGGCATTTTCACGTTTGAAAGTAATAAAGAGATGCACAAAGCGTATCGCACAAAATTGCCTGTACGAGTAGCTCGCGACAGCAATTTTTCCCTTACCTTCCCCGTACCTCGTCTTTCCAACAAACTCGCGAGTTGCGCAACTAAAATTGCCTAGTGTAGAAGGCCTCATTTGAGAGACGAAAATGGAATGTGTAACCTCGAAGTAAACGAGGTCAATTAAGACGTAGGTGAAGAGCACCCGGCGATATATGAGGATGTCATCGATAACTTATTCTGCTCTTCGCTAGTCGTGACATAACATATTGACTGTATATTCACTTTTGGAGTAACAAAAAGTGGATAAAGCTAATTTGACTGAGTTCTTCCATCTTTGAAACAAAAAAAAAAAAAAAACGGACATAGCAGTATGTATCTTGCACGGACGGTTCTAGTACGAATTCCATGTCGCACCAGTATGTGTCGCTTTTCTGCATTGGCTCATGGGGAAAATATGGCTCAACCACACGCAGAAGGTGTCGATAAACCGGTCAATCTAAAAATAGACACAATAGCCAATAGTATAGCAACTCTAAACTTACTCGAAATAGCCGAACTAAGTTCATTATTGAAGAAGAAACTTAATTTACCGGAGTCGGCATTCGTACCAAATGTGGCCTTTAGTGGAACTGCTCCAGCACCTCATATTGATGGTGGGGATGAAGAACCAGCAGCACCGAAAAAGTTGCAAACCTCATTTAAAGTAAAGCTAGTAAAATTCGATGATAAACAAAAAGTCCTATTAATCAAGACAATCAAAACCGTATTGGAAGGTATGAATTTAGTACAAGCAAAAAAATTCGTCGAGAGTGCGCCGATGCTTGTGAAAGAAAACATACCCAAAGATGAAGCGGAGAAGCTTAAGGAAGCCTTAACCAACGCGGGCGCAGTCGTAGAAATTGAATAGAAACATCAGTACTGTATAATATAAATTTTCTTCAACATTTTTCGTTTTGGACAAAAAAAGGCATTGAAATAAATTTTCAAAATGAGTGGAAATGTTTTTTAATAACGAGGAACATTTTTTGTGTTCAGTTGTTGCAGACTCATGGTCTTTTTCTTTTTGCGCTGCCTGCTCCTTCACATGGGACACATATCTCTACAATTTGACATGTTAATGCCAACATGAGGAATAATGAAAACCGGCTACTCGTGCCCGTTGCGTTGATGTATTCATTCTTTATTTGAAGTATGTATAGAGAAAATATGATTGGTTTTTTTTTCTGGGACGTGGCTAGTGAAAGAGCATGAAAGTTGGCCCGGCATCTTTTTAAGCTTTCCACTCGTGTTAATACATTACGTTTAAAGCCTACTTTTATGAATCCGTACAACATATTCTTCTTTCTCAGCAAACATTGAGGTTTGAGAATGAATTTATCGAATGTTAAACATTTGATTTCAATTTGAGATTCATTTGAGAATGATAGCATACAATACAGTATTGATGATAGGATTCTCAACAAAAAGGAGACTTTGTTCTCGAATTGAGAAAAAGGTTAATGCTCAAATTGATATTAAACGTTGTTTTCAAACTTATTTTGAATGTGATTTTCAAGCTGTAAATGTAATTTTAGAAAAAATGTACGGGCATGTCACAGAAATCGAATACGATAGAAAACGTTTGATTTCGCTTAAATTTGTAGGGAAATTTCATTGATTTCGAACTTTTCAATCGTATTCGATTTCTGTGACATGCCCGGTATTCTCAAATCGGACTTAAATGTTTATGTCAAATATTAATTCTCGATTTGAAAATGATTTGAGAAATACATTTGAATTCAAATTTGAGAAAAAACAAAGCTCAAACCACTGACTTGTTTGCTGAGTTGTGCCTTCTGCAGGCAGTGAAACATATACGGACTGAGTTTCTTCGTATGCCTTCGTCCTGCCCATATACAAAGAGTATAGAACAACAAGAGATGTCATTTTATATATTTTGAAATTCACCCAGACCAACAGCGAGAGGAAGCTAACTCAAACCTTCTTCAAACACGCTTTTTTGTGTTCGATCCGGTCGAGCACACGAAAATCGCGTTTGACGCAACCTTTGGTTCGTTTTGGCTTTGTCAATAAACGGGACTTAGAAATCGGTATGCATGCATATATATATAGGAGGTTGTGTGTATGTCTAGCGTTTTCAAAGCAGTAAAGTCAAGAAAATTTATATTTTCTGATTCTCGTTCGGTTTCGTATATGCGTGATGAGTGTAGCAAACGAGCCGAAGTGCTTTATACGATGTCGTGCTTCTCTTCGAGTAGCGCACATTTTTTACATTTTTTTTATATGGGTAAAACGAGAAATTTGTTTAGGTCTATCCGAACTCTATGCGCCTTAAGCATGAAACGATATATCGGTCATGAGTTTTGTTCTTTAAAGATAAAATTTTATGTTTTTATAATAAAATATCTATAGTTTAATTTTTCGAATATTTTAATAAAATTGAATGTATTTTTTGTCTAAAACCCGTTTAGCGCCAAATATTTAATTACGTTCAATTTGGTTTTAATCGTCATGAAAATATACAATAACAGGTTGGCTGATAAGTCCCCGGTATAACAAAGAAAAACACATTTTTTTGTCAAAATTCGTTTTTATTATTCAACATAGTTCCCTTCAAGAGCGATACAACGATTATAACGACCTTCCAATATTTTGATACCATTTTGGTAGTACTCCTTCGGTTTTGCCTCAAAATAGGCCTCAGTTTCGGCGATCACCTCTTCATTGCAGCCAAATTCCCTGCGAGCATCCTTTTGAGGTCTGAGAACAAGAAAAAGTCGCTGGGGGCCAGATCTGGAGAATACGGTGGGTGGGGAAGCAATTCGAAGCCTAATTCATGAATTTTTGCCATCGTTCTCAATGACTTGTGGCACGGTGCGTTGTCTTGGTGGAACAACACTTTTTTCTTCTTCATATGGGGCCGTTTTGCCGCGATTTCGACCTTCAAACGCTCCAATAACGACATATAATAGTCACTGTTGATGGTTTTTCCCTTCTCAAGATAATCGATAAAAATTATTCCATTCCCATCCCAAAAAACAGAGGCCATTACTTTGCCAGCGGACTTTTGAGTCTTTCCACGCTTCGGAGACGGTTCACCGATCGCTGTCCACTCAGCCGACTGTGGATTGGACTCAGGAGTGTAGTGATAGAGCCATGTTTCATCCATTGTCACATATCGACGCAAAAACTCGGGTGTATTGCGAGTTAACAGCTGCAAACACCGCTCAGAATCATCAACACGTTGTTGTTTTTGGTTCACCGTCCTCCGTGCTCATTTCACCACGCTTGAATTTTGCATACCAATCAATTATTGTTGATTTTTCTGGGGCAGAGTCCGGAAACTCATTATCAAGCCAAGTTTTTGCTTCCACTGTATTTTTTTCCTTCAGAAAACAGTATTTTCCGTCACCTCACTGCTGCTTATTAACAAAAACCTTATAAATCCTAATAATTCTACAATCATACTGCTCTCTGGCAATTCATTTCCGTTTTATAAATTTCATTCTCATTGTTTTTTTCTTCTTTTTTTTTCCTTTTTTTTAAATCTTATTTCAGTTCTTAAAATTACGTATATCTATCTATAAGTCGTTTCTATTTAATACGAGCAAGTCAAAAATTAACGGTTCGCCATGGCGATAGGTGAAAATAGCAACGTTAGTACCCGCGATTTTAGTATCACCTGGCTTAAAGTGCTAACATCCCGAAATACCCACAAGGCACCTCCTATCCAAGTATATACGGCTAACTAACTTTTCAAAAGAATAAAAAAAAATAACCTAAATTCAGTAGGTTGGTCGAATGTCATATCAGACGACTCTATTCGTGGTCAAAGAGAAATTTATCAGCAATTATATACTTCAAGAGTAAGGTCAGTATTTCTTACATTAACTTACATGGCTTTCATCGATGTAGCAGCAGCAAGCAGCAGGCGCCCGTTGACGATGCAAGGTCGATGTAAGGTCATTCTGGAATACCTGTATAACATTATGCCATTAAAAGATCTCTTTGTCCACTTACAAGTCAAGCAGCCTGATTACTCAAAAAATTAGTACGAAAAACTCGATGGACGAAATTAGGCAATTCATTTAAGAAATTCAAAGCAAATAAATCAAAATTTCGTGGTATCTGCACTCATGAGCATACCGAAAAGAAAACTAATCAAATCGAACCGTTAGAAAGGCTCTCGTCTCTAATTGTGTGAAAAAAATTTTTTTTAAACAATTAACCGGGGCATTGCATGCCTGGACGGCATTACTTAAGCCGAGTACGGGCAATTCTAAAATGAGCAATTTTTCTCTACTCCCCGCGCATCGTCTCGCCTATAAAAAAAATTGGTGTCTGTAAAGTCAATTTACGGACGATAGTTTTACGTGATAACGTCATAAGAAAACACTCATTTGACCTATTCACAAGGTCTGCTAAAATCCCTGCGTCGCTCAAATCGGACTTAAATGTTTATGTCAAATATTAATTCTCGATTTGAAAATGATTTGAGAAATACATTTGAATTCAAATTTGAGAAAAAACAAAGCTCAAACCACTGACTTGTTTGCTGAGTTGTGCCTTCTGCAGGCAGTGAAACATATACGGACTGAGTTTCTTCGTATGCCTTCGTCCTGCCCATATACAAAGAGTATAGAACAACAAGAGATGTCATTTTATATATTTTGAAATTCACCCAGACCAACAGCGAGAGGAAGCTAACTCAAACCTTCTTCAAACACGCTTTTTTGTGTTCGATCCGGTCGAGCACACGAAAACGCGTTTGACGCAACCTTTGGTTCGTTTTGGCTTTGTCAATAAACGGGACTTAGAAATCGGTATGCATGCATATATATATAGGAGGTTGTGTGTATGTCTAGCGTTTTCAAAGCAGTAAAGTCAAGAAAATTTATATTTTCTGATTCTCGTTCGGTTTCGTATATGCGTGATGAGTGTAGCAAACGAGCCGAAGTGCTTTATACGATGTCGTGCTTCTCTTCGAGTAGCGCACATTTTTTACATTTTTTTTATATGGGTAAAACGAGAAATTTGTTTAGGTCTATCCGAACTCTATGCGCCTTAAGCATGAAACGATATATCGGTCATGAGTTTTGTTCTTTAAAGATAAAATTTTATGTTTTTATAATAAAATATCTATAGTTTAATTTTTCGAATATTTTAATAAAATTGAATGTATTTTTTGTCTAAAACCCGTTTAGCGCCAAATATTTAATTACGTTCAATTTGGTTTTAATCGTCATGAAAATATACAATAACAGGTTGGCTGATAAGTCCCCGGTATAACAAAGAAAAACACATTTTTTTGTCAAAATTCGTTTTTATTATTCAACATAGTTCCCTTCAAGAGCGATACAACGATTATAACGACCTTCCAATATTTTGATACCATTTTGGTAGTACTCCTTCGGTTTTGCCTCAAAATAGGCCTCAGTTTCGGCGATCACCTCTTCATTGCAGCCAAATTCCCTGCGAGCATCCTTTTGAGGTCTGAGAACAAGAAAAAGTCGCTGGGGGCCAGATCTGGAGAATACGGTGGGTGGGGAAGCAATTCGAAGCCTAATTCATGAATTTTTGCCATCGTTCTCAATGACTTGTGGCACGGTGCGTTGTCTTGGTGGAACAACACTTTTTTCTTCTTCATATGGGGCCGTTTTGCCGCGATTTCGACCTTCAAACGCTCCAATAACGACATATAATAGTCACTGTTGATGGTTTTTCCCTTCTCAAGATAATCGATAAAAATTATTCCATTCCCATCCCAAAAAACAGAGGCCATTACTTTGCCAGCGGACTTTTGAGTCTTTCCACGCTTCGGAGACGGTTCACCGATCGCTGTCCACTCAGCCGACTGTGGATTGGACTCAGGAGTGTAGTGATAGAGCCATGTTTCATCCATTGTCACATATCGACGCAAAAACTCGGGTGTATTGCGAGTTAACAGCTGCAAACACCGCTCAGAATCATCAACACGTTGTTGTTTTTGGTTCACCGTCCTCCGTGCTCATTTCACCACGCTTGAATTTTGCATACCAATCAATTATTGTTGATTTTCCTGGGGCAGAGTCCGGAAACTCATTATCAAGCCAAGTTTTTGCTTCCACTGTATTTTTTCCCTTCAGAAAACAGTATTTTCCGTCACCTCACTGCTGCTTATTAACAAAAACCTTATAAATCCTAATAATTATACAATCATACTGCTCTCTGGCAATTCATTTCCGTTTTATAAATTTCATTCTCATTGTTTTTTTCTTCTTTTTTTTTCCTTTTTTTTAAATCTTATTTCAGTTCTTAAAATTACGTATATCTATCTATAAGTCGTTTCTATTTAATACGAGCAAGTCAAAAATTAACGGTTCGCCATGGCGATAGGTGAAAATAGCAACGTTAGTACCCGCGATTTTAGTATCACCTGGCTTAAAGTGCTAACATCCCGAAATACCCACAAGGCACCTCCTATCCAAGTATATACGGCTAACTAACTTTTCAAAAGAATAAAAAAAAATAACCTAAATTCAGTAGGTTGGTCGAATGTCATATCAGACGACTCTATTCGTGGTCAAAGAGAAATTTATCAGCAATTATATACTTCAAGAGTAAGGTCAGTATTTCTTACATTAACTTACATGGCTTTCATCGATGTAGCAGCAGCAAGCAGCAGGCGCCCGTTGACGATGCAAGGTCGATGTAAGGTCATTCTGGAATACCTGTATAACATTATGCCATTAAAAGATCTCTTTGTCCACTTACAAGTCAAGCAGCCTGATTACTCAAAAAATTAGTACGAAAAACTCGATGGACGAAATTAGGCAATTCATTTAAGAAATTCAAAGCAAATAAATCAAAATTTCGTGGTATCTGCACTCATGAGCATACCGAAAAGAAAACTAATCAAATCGAACCGTTAGAAAGGCTCTCGTCTCTAATTGTGTGAAAAAAATTTTTTTTAAACAATTAACCGGGGCATTGCATGCCTGGACGGCATTACTTAAGCCGAGTACGGGCAATTCTAAAATGAGCAATTTTTCTCTACTCCCCGCGCATCGTCTCGCCTATAAAAAAAAATTGGTGTCTGTAAAGTCAATTTACGGACGATAGTTTTACGTGATAACGTCATAAGAAAACACTCATTTGACCTATTCACAAGGTCTGCTAAAATCCCTGCGTCGCTTTTTTCAAAAACAAACAAAAAAATAAAAACATTTCTCAAAAATTTAACATTATTATACTAAACTTACAATTCTGCAAAAATTTTTGTTTTTAAAAGTATGGCAGCACTTCTCATCAAAAATTTACACATTTTAACAATAACGAATTTTAAACAAGTGGCAACTACGCAAATGTCAAAATAGTGTAAAAATTAGTACGATTTTGGGCATTTTTTAAATCGTTATATCTCCTAAACTGGAGGCGACCCCAAAAAACCAATTGCAGATTTGGAATCAGGGGGTCATTTTCTATAAGTTGGTATAACAAAAAAAGATCCCAGAAACGGCCAGATACTAGAATTGTTCAATTTTTCTTTCCAAATAACCGATTAAGTAGGCGCGAAGGGCAAGGGACATAGAAGAAATTTCCCTTCGTCTCACCTGTCTTATCAAATAAGGGATGTAAACACGTCAAATGTTGTATCAACTTTGAGCGTGGGCTAGTGAGAAGGAGTACACCTACGATGTCTGACGGAAAATCAAAATCTTTGAATTTTCGGTCAAGCAGGTAACGATGTTAGACGGTGTGTCTGAAGGTCTATATCTATGTTGGATCAACCCTCATTTGTGCGCAAAATTCAACAAGTGAACATCGAACGGAGAGCGGAAAATTATTTGAAAAAATGGAAGCAAAAGTTTATTTTGGAAATAATAGAAGTTAATCGTAGTTTGTCGGCTTTTTGGAACGTTAAGTCAAAAGATTAAAATGACTGGAATTTAAAAAAAAACGCTAGCTATGAAACGCTTTTATTTAAACTCAAAGAAAAATATCTGGAGACCACAAAAAAGAGTTAACGCAAAAAATTAATCATCTTCGAACCTGTTACAGAAGGGAATTAAAAAGGATTTCGGCATTAGAAAGAAGTGGCGCTGGATATAGTCATCACTCATAATTTTTTTTTTAGTTTTTGCCGACGGGAAAATACGCTTTGTTAAAAGCAACCAGGTAGCCGAAACAATAGCGCATGTCCTTTGCACTCGAAACTCGCTAATAATGAATATCGTACGACATGTTTATAGTCAAGTTCAAGTTGGTACGTCTATACCCTGCATAATAGCTTATGACTTTGGAAAGAAAAGTTTGTGTGGAAATTGGAAATTAGTATTTAGAAAAGAAAAAATAAAAACTCAGTTCTGCACTTATAGAAACAAATAAAAAACAGTTCTTGTTTAAAAAAATATATCACCTAAAAGTATTTTTAACAGCAGCTTAGTATATAAAAAAGTACAAAATAAAGCTCAGTACCTCAGTTAAAGAAAATAATAGAAAAACGTTCTTCTAAAAAAGAAACCTAAAGCTAGGATCCCACCATCTGCGCTACTAATTGATGCTGACAGTTATGTGTTAATATATCGATGTCTCAAAAATATGTATCCATTTGAGAGGCAACGTATCATTATATCATATCATTTTAAAAGTATCCAATCTGATACAATTGTATCCAAAACGGACACGCGGGTGTGACGAGCGGGGATTCCTCTCCGGTTCTTCTCTCTCCAACAAACTGTGTTTTGTTGAACGATCTTGACGATATGTGTAAACGGGTGCAAATCGGCATTTGGGGCCAAATAATCGATTTCTAGTCGATATTCAAACTCTCCATTAGCGGACTTACCCATCTCTAGATTGTTCACATTTTGCGATTTTGCCTTTTTGAAACGCATTTGTTCTTCAGTTCTCTTTTCAAGAAATTATTGAAAAAAACTCAATTTAGAGTACAGGCTTTTAAAAAGAAATGGACGAATTGTCCTCTTATATTTCAAAAGTACGGGTTCCCGGCGATAACCAGGTAATATATAAAGACGAATGTGTCTACTCGTTCGATAATCTGGAATCTCCAACTGGTTTGTACGTAAACTTGTACAGTTTCTTGGGGTTTGGTGAAGCATACGCTAAGCGTTACGCTCAAAAAACTGGAAATGTTGTGTTTTTACATATTCGTCGAGAAAAAATTGCGAAGGACAATACCAGTGAGAATATAATAAATCAAGCTGAGGCAAAACGTGCTGAAGATGAAGCTGGTCCCGATTGTAAGATAACGCGCCTAGCGATTGGCTTAGAGGGAGGATTTACAGAAAGTAAAAACTATGAGTACAAAGATTCCTATAACATTGTGGTATTTTCGAAAAATGAGGTTAGGCTTCCATATCCTAATCTTGAATTTCCGTTGATGCTGACAAATGCAGTAGAGTCTTTGCTATTAAGCGAGTCAGCCATTGAAAAGCTTGAAAAAGAAAGTGTAGCTGGTAAGATTCCGTTGTGACATCCGTTACCTTGAGCATTTTTATTTTATGATTAAATTTATGCTTGCAGGCACATGGGACGGTGAGGTGCGACAAGTTTCTAAGTTCTCCGAGGATTTAATACAGCTTGACAATGGCAAGAAAATACCTCCTTCTGGTTGGAAATGTGAAAAATGTGACCTGACCAACAATTTGTGGTTAAATCTTACGGATGGATCCATACTTTGCGGTCGCAAATTTTTTGATGGTTCCGGTGGTAATGATCATGCCGTACAACACTTTAAAGAGTTTGGTTATCCGCTCGCCGTAAAGCTCGGTACAATAGCGGCTGATGGTAAATCTGATGTGTTTTCCTATCCCGAGGATGACATGGTAATCGACAATAAGTTGGAGGAACACCTAGCGCATTTTGGTATCAACATGGTAGCCATGAAAAAAAGTGAAAAATCTATGGTTGAACTTGAGTTAGAAATAAATCAACGCATAGGTGAATGGTCCTTGCTTACGGAAAGTAACAGCGAACTGCAGCCTCTAACTGGTCCAGGATATACTGGCATGCGTAATTTAGGGAACTCATGCTACATAAATAGTGTCATGCAAGTCCTATTCACAGTTCCCGATTTCATTGAACGGTATGTAGCAAATGGCGCTGAGAGGTACTTCTCCGATTTCCCTCCAGATCCGGCTAATGATTTCGATATTCAAATGGCCAAGCTAGGTAATGGTCTCTGGTCGGGTAAATATAGTCGTCATTTAGAGAGCAGCTTGGATCCGCAATACGGAATTGCACCTAATATGTTCAAGAATGTTGTAGGAAAGAACCACCCTGATTTCAGCACGAGACAACAGCAGGATGCCTACGATTTTTACTTACACATGCTGAATCTTTTGGAGCGTCATTCGCGCGCACAGTCCAATCCCGCTGATGCATTTAATTTTCGCATTGAAGAACGATTCGAGTGCATGTCCAGCAAAAAAGTTAAATACAGCTATCGCGAAGAGTTCTGCTTACCATTGGTGATACCAATTGAGAGGGCTATAAATTTAGAAGAAGTTCGCGAGCATTTACTAAAAGCTGAATCCAATAAAATTGATGATAAAGATATTTTACGGTATATAGTCCCGTTTGGAATTTGCTTGGAAAAATTCTTCGCACCTGAACTAATTGAACAATTTTACTCATCCGCTATTAATGGCACAACCACTGCTATAAAATCGACTCGTTTGGCTTCAATGCCTGACTATCTCATGATACATTTGCGCAAGTTTACTCTTGGCGATGATTGGGTACCGAAAAAGCTTGACGTATCCATTGATATGCCAAATGAATTTGACCTTTCACACTGGCGCGCAACCGGCGTTCAGCCAGGAGAGGAACAGCTTCCGGATAGAGATTTAAGCGGTAGAAACCCCACCCCAGATTTTGAATTTGATCAAACCGTATTGAGGGAACTGATATTGATGGGTTTCCCCCAAGAGGCCTGTAAACGTGCAGTATTTCACACAAAAAACAGTGGCTTGCAAACCGCTTCTGAGTGGTTAATGGAGCACATTGCAGATTCAAACATTGCTGACCCCTTTGTTTTACCAAGTGACTTGATTGGCGACGGTGCGAGTAGTGTTGCATATGAGCCAAACTCCGAAAAACTGGCTACTTTGATGAGCATGGGCTTTGATGTACGACAAGCCACAAAGGCACTCAAAGCTACGGATGGCAATATTGAACGTGCTACGGATTGGATATTTTCGCACTTAGATGATGTCGACATGGATGATATAAGCACCAGCACCGAGATCATTTCGACAAGTGGAGCAGCTAAATTGAAGACATACCGCGATGGTGTCGGCAAATACAAACTCGTAGCATTCATTTCTCACATGGGTACTTCAGCACAAGTGGGTCATTACGTTTGCCATATTCTGAAAGATGGACATTGGGTGATTTTCAACGACGAAAAGGTTGCCCTGTCTCAAAACCCACCGAAAGACCTTGGGTACCTCTACTTGTATAAACGAGAGGAGTAAACACAAATACTTACGCCAATTGCTACAGAAAAAATTAAAATAAAAATATTAGGCCCAGTACATTGATTGTATGAAATTCAAGAAATAATAATTGTGTTTTCAATATTCTGAGCGTAATTTAAAGCGGAAATTTGAAGACTATAATTTTCCTGTGAGGCAAGATTTCTGTGAAATATATTGCAAAAAGCAAACCTTTGTTTAATATACAACATTCAGTGTGGTGCTTCCTTATAAAACGGGGCTCATGAAAAAGACGAATTATGCTTGAATAAATAAACAACGTACACCGTTTGAAATTTTAGTTTTTATAAGTGAAACAAGGTTGTATAACATTTTTAATGAAAGTAAGTTACATTTTACAATATACGAAGCCTTAAATATTTTTTTGTCATTGGCTACACTAAAATTGGTCATACAGTCAGTCAATAAAGTAAGTATGCACTGAAAATATTTGTGTTTTTTCCAATCTTCTTCTCTGTAAATAATTTTTTTGTAAATTTCATAATTTTCAATTATTAACCTTATTATGTTTCAAACTAACCACAAAAAAATTTAATTTCTGAAAATTTCTTTAACAAAAAAAAAAAAAAAAATTAAATCATATCCCAGTTGACAACTTCAGTACATATTTTGAGCTCGTTTTTCCATTAAAAATTCGAAAAAAATACCAAAAGGGAAATCTTTGATGGTTTTTTAATTTTGGTTTTTCTTAACATTCCAAACTTTCTTAAAATTGCAACAATTAGGTGCTGATTATGTATGGCAACTTTTTTTTAGTTTGGTTGCCTTTCGCGCAAGGCAACCAAATTGCGATTACGTATGGCAACTAGAACATGCAGCTGATTTTTTAGTTGCCTCACAAATTTTGTAGCGATTACGGATGGCAACGCTTTTTCGGTTCGGTTGCCTTAATAGTTCGGTTGCCTCTGAGGCAACTCAACTTTTTTTGGTTGCCATACATAATCAGCACCTTCAAATATTTCATACCTATTTAAGAATTGAAACTACAATCAAAATTGAGGCTTGATTGTTGCTGAAAAATGTATGGAAAATTGTAGAAAATCGATACTTAATTTTGTTTGTTGTTTCACTCTTAAATAGGTGTGCAATATTTTAATTGTTGTAATTTTTAGAAAGTTTGGAATGTTAAGAAAAAACCAAAATTAAAAAACCAGCGAAAATTTCCCTTTTGGTATTTTTTTTTTAATTTTTAATGGAAAAACGAGCTCAAAATTTGTACTGAAGTTGTCAAATGGAACAATGATTTTAATTTTTTTTGTTAAAGAAATTTTCAGAAATTAAATTTTTTTGTGGTAAGTTTGAAACATAATAAGGTTAATAATAATTGAAAATTATGAAATTCACAAAAAAGTTATTTACAGAGAAGAAAATTGGAAAAAACACACATTTTTTCAGTACATACTTACTTTATTGACTGACTGTATGTATATTCGAGAGTCAGACAGACGAACAATATTTCGAAAACATCCTTTTTAAATGCATCAGAAAGAAAGAGAAGCACAAATTGTTCCGGAACATTTAACCAACAACAATCTTTTTTTCGCACGTCTTCTTCAAAGAGTATTTAATATATAAAGAACCGCCAACGTACTCTATGGTGAATCCCATTTTTCACTCGTTCTCGATGATACCACGTAGATTACGATACACTATGCTTTGGCAAATGAAACACTTAAAAAGCAAGAAATTGAGGAAAGAAAGAACTCGAAGCGTAGAAATTGTTAGAAAGAATCAAAACAAAAACGAAAATCTGACTTCTCTCCTCTATGCGCATATATGAGTTTGTGTGTGCGCCAATGTGCATACGTACGTTTATATTTAGCCGTTGTGTGCCTTTGCAATTTTCGGTGACTGAAAAGTTCAAAAATAGTTTTTCGAGTCGGTCCACAGTGGTTGCTGCTATAGGCCTAAAATAAAAAATGAAAGTTAAAATGTAGGACTTTCAAGTATGCAGAAAGTAGCGCATATATTTATGCTTCATAACTGTGTTTTTATTTTGGATTAAAACGAACGGAAATTTTTTGAGAATTGAATCAGAAGTGGAAGCAAGTGTTACGTTTGTTAGTTCAATCTAAGCAATTCGAAAGCGAAGCAAGTTTTGAGAGAAAAAAAAAAAACGCCGTCCAAAGTGTCAAAATTTAAAAAAATTAAATGGATATTGAACATAAAGGTATTGTTTATCGATAGCTTCGGATAGAAAGGGCGTAACTCATTATTTTGCTACTTTACAGGAGACGGAAAAAACTTCATAAAATCGCAAAGGTTAGATATTTAAAAAAAGTTTAAACGCAAAGTCAATTAAATACTACGCACGAAATTTGTTTTAGGCTTGAATTTTTATTTTTTCTGTGTTTCGAGCAGTTTTCTGAGTTAGGGCTTTTTGATATCAATTTTCGTTCAAAACACGTGAGTTAGGTCTTTGTACGCAAAGTTTAAAATATAAATAAAATTATAAGATGCGATCCAGCACTATACTATAACCAATAATATCGGTTAGTGGTTTCTATTGATAAAATTAATTCAAAACAAATATTTTTTGAACACATTATTCACTGTTTTCACGTTCGTGTCTTGAGTCTTTGCATGCATACAGACCAAGAGAGACATGCAAAGACTTAAGAAAGGAACGTGAAAACAGTGAATAATGCGTTCCAAAAAATATCACAAGTTTACAAATAAAGGCCAACTTTTGGACCAGAAAAACTGGATAGCGACCCTATAGGAATTTTTCGTGCTGATTCCGAATCTGGTACCCGTTTTTCTCTATCACGTCAAGGTTTTGGGAAATCGTTAAATAACGGTTTTTGACATTTTTACCTATAGTCTATGTCAATAATGAGGTCGTAGACCCTATATGCCTTAACCGATTTCAAAGTTTTTGGTACTCATATGAAAGAGGAATGACAACGCAACATATCCTTTATACACAAATTTGGAATTGATTCAGTAACTTGGAAGCTATAGGGCAAAAAACGCGATGCTGATTTCCAATTTTTAGCGATTTTGTTTAAAAACTTGAAATTCAAATGGTTATAATTTCCGAACCAAGGCTGGTATTCCAGGTCTTAATACTTTGAATGAAAGAACAATCAATTGAAAAAGTTTTGAGCCTAAAACAAAAAAAATCCGTTGCGTCGTTCTAATTTTATGAGGATTTTCGCTGAAAATGACAAAAACGAATTTTTATTTTTGGTATATTCTTCGCTCGTTCATATGTATATTTCAGTTCGAATTGTGTATGTTGGTAAAACTGGCTTAAAAAACATAAAACTTAAATTCTATTTTAAACCTATCTTTAAAGCTAAAACCAATTTAAACTTTAAAAATTAACAGAATTTGAACTGAGCCTTTTGTATTGTTTACTATCTGTTTCGCGTATAAGGGACCAGCAATAGTCACTCAACATTCCTTCATCCCAAAAGCCCTTATAATTTTTTTCAATCCTCTGTAGGTCCTGGTGAATGCGCTCTCCTTGTTCGTCGCTAGTTTTGCCCAAGTTTTCGGGGAAGAAATCCAAATGTGAGTGGAGAAAATGTATTTTTAGTGACATCCGAACTCCCATTTTTCGATAATTTTTCAAGAGTCCTCCAACTATTTTTATGTAGTTGTCGCTTTTTTTATTTCCCAAAAAATTTCCCACAACGTCTTTAAATGATGACCAAGCAGCTGCTTCTATAGGTGACAGATGTTTCGAAAAGTGTTCATCACGCATGATTTTTCTGATGTCTGGTCCAATAAAAACACCTTCTTTAATTTTGGCATAGGAAATTTTCGGAAAAAATTTAATCAAATATTGGAAGGCTGGTCCATCTCGCTGCAGCGCCTTTACGAAATTTTTGAATAGACCCAGCTTGATGTGTAAAGGAGGTAGGAAAATGTTGTTAAGGTCGACAAGTGGAATGGCGGAGACACTTTGTTGCCCTGGCGTATATTGAAAGCGAGTCGGCCAATTTTTCTTTTTGTAGTGATGCTCCGTAGCGCGGCTATCCCATAGACAAAGGAAGCAACAATGTTTTGTAAACCCTGATATATCGATACATCATGAGTGTCAAGTTAGCTAAGCACTTTTCACGAATCGACTCGAGAGTAGGTGGATAATTTGCCGCTAATTAGTCGTGAATTAGTTGTAAAAATAAATATTTTGTCGTTTTTTGGTTTTAGTTTTTTTTGAGTGCTTTGCCAACTTGATATCAAGTTAGCAAAGCACCCCTCCAAAAACTGACTAGAGCGTCCGTCGAAAAATGGGAATAGCATAAGGTTTTGCCGCTAATTAGCCGCTAATTAATTTTGAAAAAATTAATTTTCTAAATTAATTTTTTTTTGTTTTTTTTGGGTGCTTTGCTAACTTGTAGTCAAGTTAGCAAAGCACCCCTCCAAAAACTGACTAGAGCTTTCGTCGAAAAATGGGAATAGCATAAGATTTTGCCGCTAATTAGCCGCTAATTAATTTTGAAAAAATTAATTTTCTAAATTAATTTTTTTTTTGTTTTTTTTTGGGTGCTTTGCTAACTTGTAGTCAAGTTAGCAAAGCACCCCTCCAAAAACTGACTAGAGCTTTCGTCGAAAAATGGGAATAGCATAAGATTTTGCCGCTAATTAGCCGCTAATTAATTTTGAAAAAATTAATTTTCTAAATTAATTTTTTTTTGTTTTTTTTGGGTGCTTTGCTAACTTGTAGTCAAGTTAGCAAAGCATCCCTCCAAAAACTGACTAGAGCTTTCGTCGAAAAATGGGAATAGCATAGGATTTTGCCGCTAATTAGCCGCTAATTAATTTTGAAAAAATTAATTTTCTAAATTAATTTTTTTTTGTTTTTTTTGGGTGCTTTGCTAACTTGTAGTCAAGTTAGCAAAGCATCCCTCCAAAAACTGACTAGAGCTTTCGTCGAAAAATGGGAATAGCATAAGATTTTGCCGCTAATTAGCCGCTAATTAATTTTGAAAAAATTAATTTTCTAAATTAATTTTTTTTTGTTTTTTTTTGGGTGCTTTGCTAACTTGTAGTCAAGTTAGCAAAGCACCCCTCCAAAAACTGACTAGAGCTTTCGTCGAAAAATGGGAATAGCATAAGATTTTGCCGCTAATTAGCCGCTAATTAATTTTGAAAAAATTAATTTTCTAAATTAATTTTTTTTTGTTTTTTTTGGGTGCTTTGCTAACTTGTAGTCAAGTTAGCAAAGCATCCCTCCAAAAACTGACTAGAGCTTTCGTCGAAAAATGGGAATAGCATAAGATTTTGCCGCTAATTAGCCGCTAATTAATTTTGAAAAAATTAATTTTCTAAATTAATTTTTTTTTGTTTTTTTTGGGTGCTTTGCTAACTTGTAGTCAAGTTAGCAAAGCATCCCTCCAAAAACTGACTAGAGCTTTCGTCGAAAAATGGGAATAGCATAAGATTTTGCCGCTAATTAGCCGCTAATTAATTTTGAAAAAATTAATTTTCTAAATTAATTTTTTTTTGTTTTTTTTGGGTGCTTTGCTAACTTGTAGTCAAGTTAGCAAAGCACCCCTCCAAAAACTGACTAGAGCTTTCGTCGAAAAATGGGAATAGCATAAGATTTTGCCGCTAATTAGCCGCTAATTAATTTTGAAAAAATTCATTTTCTAAATTAATTTTTTTTTGTTTTTTAATAATTTTTTTTTGTACCAGAAAAGGCACAATTGAGCCAAAACGGCAACACTGTATATGAGGCCTTTTACATTAGTCAATTATTGACCATCAACTCTCATTTTCAGTACAAAACGATAATATATCGTTATCGAAAAGTTGAGAGTTTTCTGCTTGTACGCTATTTACACGCTAAAGCCTGAATTCCAATTATGCGTGAGCTGCGGAACGTTTCACACTGCGCAAGCTGCATGAAAAATTCAATTTCCAATAATGCGTGTGCGTGAAAATATGATTGTCCCCTCTTGATTAGTGAAGCATAATTTTGAACATTAATCGAATCAGTACATATTAAGGTACTTTCTTCGTATTATTTTTTTTAGTGGCAACATAGCTGAACTTTGAATATTTGCGATAATAAAATGACAAGAATCACGAAAATATATAAATTTATATAAAAAAAAATATATATGCGAACATTAAATTCATAGTTAAATAAAAAGAATTCCCAACAATACCGAGTACCTTATAGTAAGTACTCAATAGTTTCAACTTCACTAATCTGAACTTGCAATTACGTGGTAGAATCACAAATTGAAACTTAATAAACATTTCAAACAAACCTCCAACCGATTTATTGTAGAGATGGGATCGATGTTTCGATATTACCGTAGCACTTTACAAAATATTTGCATTTACCTTTTTTTCGCCCCATGTTACTAGTTTTGAGATGTTTCGTTAGTTTTAAGATAGATATGTGGGCAAAAACTCTTTTTAACATGGTGGCGAAATTAATGGCTATGAAAAATTAAATTAACCAAAACTATCATATCGCCCATCTCTATTCTGTGTTTAATTAGTCCGGTTGAACATTCACCGATAATCGGCCGATTTTTTTTCGCCGATTTTATTTTTTTTTCGTAGGCGAGGGAGGTGAGAAAAATGTATTTTTTCACTTTCGTATCCCCTCCCTTGCCATCAACCAGAATATCGGAGACAAAAAATCGGCCGATTATCGGTGAATGTAAAACCGGACTTAGATTGCCTTTTGTCCATATATGTCTAAATGCATTTGTCTTTTTGTGAAGGAAACCAAATAACGCTCATACCCTAACCAGTGTTGCCATGTTGAGGGATATTTCCCATTTTGAGGGATTTTTTGCACCAAATATTGGCAAAAGGGAAAAGGGGATTTTCTTTGCATTGTTGAATACGATAGAGGGATTTTTCAATAATCGATACAAAGCCCTAAGTGGATCATCCACATTCGAGCAATCTTCTTCGAGCGGCTCGGATCGATGCAATGCTCGATCGTATGTGGTAATGTTGGTTGATGAATTGGCTCGCTAACATGACCTATTACGATCGAGCATTGCATCGAGCCGAGCCGCTCGAAGAAGATTGCTCGAATGTGGATGATCCACTTAGGGCTTTGTATCGATTATTGAAAAATCCCTCTATCGTATTCAACAATGCAAAGAAAATCCCCTTTTCCCTTTTGCCAATATTTGGTGCAAAAAATCCCTCAAAATGGGAAATATCCCTCAACATGGCAACACTGGTTAGGGTATGAGCGTTATTTGGTTTCCTTCACAAAAAGACAAATGCATTTAGACATATATGGACAAAAGGCAATCTAAGTCCGGTTTTACATTCACCGATAATCGGCCGATTTTTTGTCTCCGATATTCTGGTTGATGGCAAGGGAGGGGATACGAAAGTGAAAAAATACATTTTTCTCACCTCCCTCGCCTACGAAAAAAAAATAAAATCGGCGAAAAAAAATCGGCCGATTATCGGTGAATGTTCAACCGGACTAATTAAACACAGAATAGAGATGGGCGATATGATAGTTTTGGTTAATTTAATTTTTCATAGCCATTAATTTCGCCACCATGTTAAAAAGAGTTTTTGCCCACATATCTATCTTAAAACTAACGAAACATCTCAAAACTAGTAACATGGGGCGAAAAAAAAGGTAAATGCAAATATTTTGTAAAGTGCTACGGTAATATCGAAACATCGATCCCATCTCTACAATAAATCGGTTGGAGGTTTGTTTGAAATGTTTATTAAGTTTCAATTTGTGATTCTACCACGTAATTGCAAGTTCAGATTAGTGAAGTTGAAACTATTGAGTACTTACTATAAGGTACTCGGTATTGTTGGGAATTCTTTTTATTTAACTATGAATTTAATGTTCGCATATATATTTTTTTTATATAAATTTATATATTTTCGTGATTCTTGTCATTTTATTATCGCAAATATTCAAAGTTCAGCTATGTTGCCACTAAAAAAAATAATACGAAGAAAGTACCTTAATATGTACTGATTCGATTAATGTTCAAAATTATGCTTCACTAATCAAGAGGGGACAATCATATTTTCACGCACACGCATTATTGGAAATTGAATTTTTCATGCAGCTTGCGCAGTGTGAAACGTTCCGCAGCTCACGCATAATTGGAATTCAGGCTTTAGCGTGTAAATAGCGTACAAGCAGAAAACTCTCAACTTTTCGATAACGATATATTATCGTTTTGTACTGAAAATGAGAGTTGATGGTCAATAATTGACTAATGTAAAAGGCCTCATATACAGTGTTGCCGTTTTGGCTCAATTGTGCCTTTTCTGGTACAAAAAAAAATTATTAAAAAACAAAAAAAAATTAATTTAGAAAATGAATTTTTTCAAAATTAATTAGCGGCTAATTAGCGGCAAAATCTTATGCTATTCCCATTTTTCGACGAAAGCTCTAGTCAGTTTTTGGAGGGGTGCTTTGCTAACTTGACTACAAGTTAGCAAAGCACCCAAAAAAAACAAAAAAAAATTAATTTAGAAAATTAATTTTTTCAAAATTAATTAGCGGCTAATTAGCGGCAAAATCTTATGCTATTCCCATTTTTCGACGAAAGCTCTAGTCAGTTTTTGGAGGGATGCTTTGCTAACTTGACTACAAGTTAGCAAAGCACCCAAAAAAAACAAAAAAAAATTAATTTAGAAAATTAATTTTTTCAAAATTAATTAGCGGCTAATTAGCGGCAAAATCTTATGCTATTCCCATTTTTCGACGAAAGCTCTAGTCAGTTTTTGGAGGGATGCTTTGCTAACTTGACTACAAGTTAGCAAAGCACCCAAAAAAAACAAAAAAAAATTAATTTAGAAAATTAATTTTTTCAAAATTAATTAGCGGCTAATTAGCGGCAAAATCTTATGCTATTCCCATTTTTCGACGAAAGCTCTAGTCAGTTTTTGGAGGGGTGCTTTGCTAACTTGACTACAAGTTAGCAAAGCACCCAAAAAAAAACAAAAAAAAATTAATTTAGAAAATTAATTTTTTCAAAATTAATTAGCGGCTAATTAGCGGCAAAATCTTATGCTATTCCCATTTTTCGACGAAAGCTCTAGTCAGTTTTTGGAGGGGTGCTTTGCTAACTTGACTACAAGTTAGCAAAGCACCCAAAAAAAACAAAAAAAAATTAATTTAGAAAATTAATTTTTTCAAAATTAATTAGCGGCTAATTAGCGGCAAAACCTTATGCTATTCCCATTTTTCGACGAAAGCTCTAGTCAGTTTTTGGAGGGGTGCTTTGCTTACTTGACTACAAGTTAGCAAAGCACCCAAAAAAAAACAAAAAAAAATTAATTTAGAAAATTAATTTTTTCAAAATTAATTAGCGGCTAATTAGCGGCAAAATCTTATGCTATTCCCATTTTTCGACGAAAGCTCTAGTCAGTTTTTGGAGGGGTGCTTTGCTAACTTGATATCAAGTTGGCAAAGCACTCAAAAAAAACTAAAACCAAAAAACGACAAAATATTTATTTTTACAACTAATTCACGACTAATTAGCGGCAAATTATCCACCTACTCTCGAGTCGATTCGTGAAAAGTGCTTAGCTAACTTGACACTCATCGATACATCGATATTATTTGTTTATTTGAAAGAATTTGTCAACATTTAAAAAAATTCGTTTTTGTCATTTTCAGCGAAAATCCTCATAAAATTAGAACGACGCAACGGATTTTTTTTGTTTTAGGCTCAAAACTTTTTCAATTGATTGTTCTTTCATTCAAAGTATTAAGACCTGGAATACCAGCCTTGGTTCGGAAATTATAACCATTTGAATTTCAAGTTTTTAAACAAAATCGCTAAAAATTGGAAATCAGCATCGCGTTTTTTGCCCTATAGCTTCCAAGTTCAGTTACCTTCTGTCAGCGTTAGTGATCGGTTGCGCTATGTCGTCGGTTTGCTATCTCTGTAGTCATGGTGAAGCTGAGCTAAAGTGTTCAAATTGTAATTCCTTCACTCATTTGAACTGTGCTAACTTAGATGTCAATGTGCTTGATATTCTCAAAAAACATCAGAGTGTAGTATTTATTTGCAAAACCTGTTCAAATAAAAATTCTACTTTTTCTTTCGCTAAAATTGCCCATGAACTAAATGAACTCAACAGGAAAGTTTCATTTCTGCTCGAAAAGTTTGCTTATTATGATGCTCAAAGTGCACCGGTAAAATCCCAGCCTATTGTAGCGACTCAAGCTGTAGTTTTGAGTTCGCCTCAACTTCGTGACCATAGTTTGAGTAGATTATCAAGAAACAACTCAATTGTTACACGATCTAAATCAAAGGTTGCCGAACCTAAGCGAATTACAAATCTTAAAAGCACTCCTACTACTACAACAAAAAAAGTTGCTGGCACGGTCGCGGAGGCTGCGCGCCTGGTAATGAAAAAGCCCGTCGCTACTGGTTCTGCTGCTAATGTTGTTGTTCCTGCTACTGGCGCAGATGTTCTTTCACCTGTTGTAATTGGAAACGACAGTATCACTAATCCCTGCTCTGAAAGAGCTAGAAGCTCTTCATGTATGGCGTCTATGAATCTGGAGTTTGATAATGGCTCTGCGAGCCTGGTAAATCTTGGTGCTGATCAAAGATATATGGTCCCATCTACTAGCTCTTCTCAAGCCGAATGGTCTTCCTCCCTCACACCTGCTAATATTAATTCCTATAATGCCACTGATATTGCTGAAGTAAATTCTCGTGCTATTATGAATAATAAAAACAATCACGATGAGAACTGGGTGGAAGTAAGAAATCGAAAACGGAAAAACAACGCTGTTGTTGTTGGATCTAATGTTTGCACTGAGCTAAATGTGGCTGTTCGCATGAAGTGGTTACACTTGTCTTCGTTTTTGCCGACTGTCACGGAAGAGAATATTCTCCAATATGTGGTTAAACACACGGATATAAATATAAATCATCTTGCATGCTTTAAATTAGTCAAGAAAGATGTTCCCGTTGCTTCACTTAAGAGAATTAATTTCAAATTGGGTGTCATCTCTGCTGATTATAATAAACTCTTGGTTGCTTCTCTCTGGCCAGCGGATGTAAGAGTACGAGTGTTTCGTTTTTTTCAAAAGCCGACAGAACCGCCTCTGAAATCGCCAACAACAATGTCAACTTAACTCGGGCAACTAGTTGTACGTCATCTGGAGTTATTAGTGATTTTAGGTTTTCTCTTAAAATATACTATCAGAATGTTGCCGGCATGCGTACTAAAACCAACTTGTTTTATTCTACTACTGCCCACGGTGATTATGACATTATTGTCTCGTTTCAAAATGATGATTCTCTTCTTGATCAAATCTGTGTAAAGATTTGTGGTAAACATAACAAGTTGATTTTATGCGCATCGTACGTTCCGCCGAATAGCGCATATGAATTGTACAAATCGCATATAGACAATATTCTCTCCATATCAGCTGAGATAATTAGTGATGATCACCTGTGTGTAGTAGGTGATTTCAATCTAAGTAATTTAAGTTGGATTCCTACTGTTAATAAAAATTGTTTATTCGCTTCTAATGCCACCAGTAATATCGAGATGTACCTGGTAGACTCATTGTCGGAAATCAGGCTTTCTCAAGTAAATAGCTGTTTAAATGAATTGAATAGGCTCCTGGACCTAGTGTTTATTTCTGATAATATGAATAGTAAAGTTTATCAGACTCCTTTTAACATTTCTCCAAATACTGTTCATCATGTAGCATTGCGCATTGATCTTGAGTTTTATGATTTCCTACCGTTGAGTCTTGATAATATTCAATCTTGGAGTTATGACTATAAAAATTGTAATTTTGTCCTATTAAATCGTTCAATCAGTAGTTATGATTGGGAGAGTATGTTAAATTCCTTGAGTCCTGAAGATGCATTTTGTTGCTTCAAGAGCACGCTAAAAAATATTTTTAATGAATTTATTCCTATGGTAAGACATAAAACGTATAGTTTACCGTGGGCTACAATTAGTCTAAAAAAGCTTAAAAATCTGAGAAACAAGTACTATAAGAAGTATCTTGCTTCTAGAAATCTTGATTTCTTTTTTAAGTATAAGCAATATATGCGTGAGTTTAACTTCCTGGACAGATTTCTTTTTAAGAGATATGTTAGAAAATTTGAATCAAATATCAAAGTAAATCCAAAGGAATTTTGGCGTTTCGTGAATGCAAGGAAAAAGTGCTCCAATATCCCAAAATCTATGTTTTTAAAAAATGTTACATCAAATGATGCAAGTGGAACAGTGAACTTATTTGCTGAGTTTTTTAAATCGAACTTTACGGTTGCCTCTGGTAACTATTATGATGCCTCGAAGGTGGTGTCTGCCATTGATTTCGGGTACCTAAGTTTGACTTCTGATGATATAGTAAATGGTATTTTCAAACTGAAAAACTCCTCTAAACTCGATTTGGATGGTTTTTCGGTCACATTGCTCAAAGCATGCTCCTATAGCGTTGCGGTGCCCCTAAAAATAATCTTTAATAAATCCTTGGCTGGTGGTATTTTCATTGATGACTGGAAGATTGCTTCAATCACTCCAATTTTCAAGTCTGGAAATAAAAACAATATTGAGAACTATAGACCTATCTCTAAACTTACTAATTCTAGTAAACTCTTTGAAAGCTTGGTTAAGGATAGAATGCTTTTCGCGATAAAAACCAAAATTTCGCCACATCAACATGGTTTTGTTCCTGGACGCTCTACGGTGACGAATTTGTCGATTTTTGCTGAATTCTGCATCTCGGCTTTCTCCCAAGGGGCACAGGTCGATGCTATTTATACGGACTTCTCTAAAGCGTTTGATAGAGTTCCTCATAATGTCCTTTTAAAGAAACTCGAAGGAATTGGGTTTCATTCGAAATTTTTAATGTGGCTCAAATCTTATTTACTTAATAGAATCGCCTTTGTCAAACTGGAAAATGTCCTCTCTAAGTCGTTTATCGCATCCTCAGGTGTGCCACAAGGAAGTATCTTGGGTCCTCTTCTCTTTCTGTTATTTATTAACGATATTCCATGTTTGATTAAATCTTCACAAATTTTGCTTTTTGCCGATGATGTAAAAATCTTTAGTAAAATTAACAATCTGTCTGATTCAATGAAATTGCAATCTGATGCCAACGCTTTTTATGAGTGGGGCATTCAAAATGAACTATTTTTGAACTTAGATAAATGTTCTTATGTAACGTTCTCAAAATCTCATCAACCTGTTATTACCTCCTATTTATTGGGGGGATCTCCACTGAATAAAGTTGATGTAGTTAAAGACTTGGGAGTAGTCTTTGATTCTAAATTTACTTTTTCTCATCATCTTAACTACGTAATTCCAAAATGCTATCAGATGCTAGCTTTCATAAAGCGAAACTGTACTAACTTTACTGATCCTTATACTTTTAAGGCACTTTTCATATCCCTGGTTCGTTCGAAGTTAGAATACGCCTCTGTTATCTGGAGTCCGTACCACGCTATAAATATTTTTCGTATTGAACGCATTCAGAAATCGTTCACTAGGCTGGCCCTGCGCTCCTTGTATATGAATGCCCAAATTCCGCCATATAAGGTGAGATGTGCTCTTATTGGAATAAAGTCCCTTGAGTCGCGACGCACAGTGTGCCGACTCCATACATTGCTTGGCCAAAAATAGAAGGAGTTGTCGTAGAGCAATGAAATTTGGCATGGAGGTTTATTTTTATAAAATTAAGAAATTTTGAAAAAATTGTAAAAATCCGACCAACCCAACCCCCACCCCCCATGTAAAGGGGGGACCCAAATTCCGCAATGTTAGTCCTACAGACTTGAAATTTGGAGCAGAGCTTAAATTCATGCTCTAAAATTGGAAAAATTTAACTTGGGTGGGCTGCCACGCCCACTTTTTGTGCTACGCCTACTCAAAGTTGGGTGATACAGGGGTAATGAACCCCCTGCAAATCGTATAAAACTTTTATAAAAATTGATGATTTTTCAATTTAATTGTAAAATTCAAACATGTTTTCAATAGAAAAATTTAAAAAGACCAGCCCAGCCTTGCCAAAGAAAAAAAAGCGAGGTGGAAAAAACAGTGAATTTCAATGTATAAATCCCATATATTTGATACTGACGCTTACGTTATTCTTGAATTGTAGAGCTTTTTTATTTGATAAATTTCAAAGGAATAACTCACAATTAAATTTCTTTGCGTTTTTAACGTTCATATAAGGTGTAGTAAAAAGATATATAGCTTATTAAGCCATATAAAACTTGTAGTTATAATGCATATATCATCTAAATTAAAGAACAAAGTATTATTTGAAAGGTAATTAAGTTGAGTTTATTCTATTGGTTTTTTTAAAGAGATATTAAATTTTTACTTATGCTTTTTTAAGTGCAGCTATGTATACATATATTATACATTTTTATTTAAATTTATTCTAAGATTTAATCATCTGAAGAGCTGCAGTTAGAATCTTCCGATAAAAAGTCTTCCAAATCTATTTCTAAAGAAGAATCCGAATCCGTTTCATCTTTTTGTTCTACCAAAATATATGCTTTAATTTCTTCATTGGAGATCTTTCCTTTTTGCTTCAATTTTCTATATTTTGAAATAAGTGGCTCCGAAGACAACAGTAAATTTTTTAAAACGTCTCTGTTAGCTGCCTCTCTGGAACATTTACGGGCTTTTTGCAATCTAGCATATCTGAATTCCTTATGCCGAGCCTCTAGTGCATCTTCCGACAGCATACCGATTGGGAGGGGAATATGTTTTATAATGTCAATGCCATGACACAGAACTTTATGCACTGTAACTGGCATATAGTACCAGTCATACAGTGTGATATACAAACTATATGTATTGTTTAGCAAAATACTAAATGTTTCAATATTTATAGCTGCACCACATGACAACACTTTTAAAATTGAAGCGAAATTTTTTATTAAATTAATATCAATATCTGTAATTTTGGAAGAAATTTCAGCGTTATTGAAAAATTTTCTTGCTGTATTTCCGTCATTTGAGGTTCCATATCCTGTTCTGACTTTATCCACAATCAAGCCCAACTCAGATCTGAATAGACTACAAATTTTACTCTTTTTGCGTTTTGTTTTTATACCATATTCTGCTATAGTTTATATATTGTTCAATAGAAACATTAACAAAAACAATATAAATTATTAAATTTTAGGGTTTTTTCTTTCATACAATATATATTTTGTATAAACTTATTTGCAAAATTTCCTGGTATTTGTTTGTATGTGCAATTAATAATTTTATAACCTAATTTTAGTGCTCCATAACATGGAACATAAATCCGAAATCGCAAAAAATTTGTTAAATTTTAACTTTTTTTTATGATAAGCGCCTATTACTTAATAACATATAAAAAAATTAGAGAGGTCATATTTCGCATAATTTTTTTTTTCAATTTTGAAATTCTGTGAAATGTTCAATTTTTCAGTATTTCACATATTTTTTTAACAGTAATAATATTTTGTATATAATAATAATTTATATACACGAATACTTTTTTATGATTGTAAATAAGCTACACTTCAATTTGATATATGATACTTGGGTATTTATAGTTGTATACTTACTCTTTATTCGATTTGAACCCGCGCATATGCAATAATTGTGCAAAACAACAAAAGTTCACATTTTGCATAAGACAACTTCAAAGGCGTGTTGTGATCGCAAAACTAAAGATATCGGCAAGAAAATTTGGGAATTTCTAATTCAATGTATTCTTTAAGAAACCATAAAAAAAAATTATTCAAAATCTGCACTTTTCTTTTTACTATTTTTGGCCGCACTCGGCACACTGTGCGACGTACCCTTATTTCCTTGCTTTTTATTGCTGATATCGTGACAGCTAGAATTGACTGTCAAGCCCTATTGGAAATGATATCATTTAATGTTCCTGTCAGAGCTTTGAGGTCATTTGAGGTTTTGCATCTAAGTACTATGAGAACAAACTATGCTTTGAATGCGCCCATTTATAGAGCCATAAGTAATTTTAATTCCGTTGCTCCCAACATAACTATTGATTTAGCCTTAAACAGGGATGCCCTTAAATCAGCATTAATGAATTTAATTTAAAACATTTTTTATATTTGTTTTTTGGTTTATATAAAATAACTTAGTAGTATAAGTAAATTAGTGTTAGTATTAGCGATAGTCTGTAAGAATTGAATTTCATAGACTGGAAACAATAAATAAATAAAAATAATAATTGGAAGTTACTGAATCAATTCCAAATTTGTGTATAAAGGATATGTTGCGTTGTCATTCCTCTTTCATATGAGTACCAAAAACTTTGAAATCGGTTAAGGCATATAGGGTCTACGACCTCATTATTGACATAGACTATAGGTAAAAATGTCAAAAACCGTTATTTAACGATTTCTCAAAAACTTGTCGTGATAGAGAAAAACGGGTACCAGATTCGGAATCAGCACGAAAAATTCCTATAGGGTCGCTATCCAGTTTCTCTGGTCCAAAACCTTGTATACCTGTGTATTTGTTTTGAATTAATTTTATGAATAGAAACCACTAACCGATTTTAATGGTTATAGTCTCAAAAAACTCGTCATAGATTGAGGTTTGCGGCATTTGAGTAGAAAATTTATTTTTTTTCTACTAGGGTCATTATTTGGCCAGTTAGGGGATGGAACCCAAAATTCAGTTTTAAAAAAAAGTAATAATTATAACATATTATTAAAACATACCAAAAACGAATCCAATATTCTTCATATTAGGCTCGTTTAAAAGGTACTTGTGTAAATTTTTCGAATATACATACTGAACATGCTCGTTCTTGTTCCTACGGCATCTATATTATAGATTGAAGTTCGTGAGGCATTTTTCTTTAATTTAAGCCTATTTTTGTATGGGGACCCCCCTAAGGAGGGGAGATAGAGGGTAGGTATGTTCAAAGAAAATACTTGGGGTAAAAAAATAATGGGGGTCGGTCATATATATCAGCCCCCTAGGAGGGGTTTGACTGTAGTGACAGGCATTTTGTCTGAAATTGTGATAAAATTAAGGTAATTTTGTATGGGTGACTCCCTAAGGAGGGGAGATAGGGGGTCAGTATGTTGGGAAAAAATGTTAATGAGACAAAGTTAATGGGGGTCGGTCAAACATTTGACTCCTCTAGGGGCACTCTGGGGCTAGTTAGGACAGTGGGGGGAAAATTCATAAAAAAATTACTTTTGTATTGGAGCCCCCTTAAGGAGTGGAGATAGGGGGAAGGTATTTTTGGATAAATTGTTGGGAATAAAAAAATAATGGTAGTTGGTCCTACATTTGACCCCTCTAGGAGCTACTCTGCTTATACTAACATCAAAAACTTGGAAAAAAATCAAAAATTAAATTTTTCAAATGACTTGATGCGTGACATTTGTTTACAAAATAACCTTAAAATTAGTATTTTATGAAGTCTTTAATAAAAGTTCATCGTACTATGATACAGGAAAAGAGTTTCAAAAAAAGTCATCACCCTAATGCACACGCACAGTTATGAAAGTTAATTTATAGGTCTCGCCATCACTGGCGTAGTTGAACGTCTTTTTGTGAGTTAGGGCTTTTTTCTTTCGCAAAATTGTTCGCTATGAGTTAGGGCTTTTTTAAAAGTAACTATAACTTCGGTATTTTCAATCAAAGGTCGTCAATTTTTTTGGAGGGGGTGTATTTGAGAGTCGACCATCAGAAAATGCAAAAATCTCGTTTTAAAAAAAAAATGAGTTACGCCCTTTCTATCCGAAGCTAACGTTATATTCTTACGTAAGAAAGTATTATTAGCTTATAGAGAACTATTTTTATTTTTAGAAGTTATTTTAGTTATTTCAGAAGTTTAATTAAGGTTTCAAATGTGTTCTACCCTTCCAACCTTCAAGCTGGCAAGCTACATGTTCTAAAAAAAATTGCTTCTGAAAAGCAACTTTTAGTAACGCCGTGTGGCTATGTACCCAAGCACTTGCATGCAAGTCATCTTTAGATTACTTTCAGGCAAGCTGCAAGCTAAAAATTACAAGCATCGTGTGGATTGGTCACGAAAGTTCTTGCACACAAGTACTAAAACTTGCCAAGCGAAAACTTGCATCGTGTAGATGGGGCCTAATTGTAGCGATAGCTGCTTTTATCTGCTATTCTTTGAGTTGTCTTCCAAAAACGAACGCATCCTCGCGGCAGTTTTTACATTGAACAGCTATTATTTATTAACAAACAAATGTAGTATGACTCGGGCGTACGCAGAGAAAGAGTGCTCTGGTAGCGCTATTCTCTAGGGTGGTAGATTCAGAAATTAGAAGATATTAGCAAAAATATTGGTAAATTAAAATAAGTAGGCATAAAACCAAAAGGGGGCGTGTCAGTCCCATTATGGTTGTTTTTGTTTCTTTGGGAGAACATATCTAAGACGTGCACCAAGTTTCAACACTCTAGGTCAAAAAATAAAAATTTTGGAAAGTGTTGTTATATGGGAGGTGGGCGTGGCAATAATTGGATTTCAAATTTTTTTTTCAGAATTTCTTAATTTGAATCCCAAAAGTGCTCCATCCAAATTTCAATCCTCTGCGACTTCTCCTTCTATTTTTAGCCGCACGATATATGGAGCCCAATATAATTTTTCTTCGTATCGTCAAGCAGCCTTTGCATGCGCATAAGCATAAAAAACTTCAATTTCTTTTGACTCTGCGCGAAAGCAAACGTACAATTCGTTCATAAAATGTCCTTTTACGCAAGCTTCTAACACTAACACACGAAAATTGAAATATATTCTCCTTATGTAAAGACAAATAAAAGAAAAGAATACATTCTGCTTATCCCAATAAAAATAAAAGAAAAGAGTAAAATTTGCTTACGTTCTAAAAAATATAAAAAATTGATTATGCCAGCGCACTTATTGAAGCATTATTAGGATTTGCTTGTAAATACAATTTTTTGTGCCAATTTATCAAATTTAGTATTAAAAGTTAAAATAAGCAATTTTATGTAAGCACCGTTTTGTATAAAAGAAGAAACGACAAGAAATAAAGCAGCAGTTGAATAGAAATATTTGATTGACTATATTGTTTTGCACTGGTTAAAGAACCAAGGCAAAAGAAACCGCACTAGTTCTGATTCATGCATCAAAATTAAACTCTTGCACGGTGGGCCAGCGACCAAGTGCCGTTGGCCAAAAGTCAATTTTGAGATATGGCAAAACTGAGTATGAAATATTGTTATTCGGTATTGAAACCTTATTGTGCAGAAAAATTTTTAAAATATCTTTAATTTTGCAAAAGTTATGAATGTTTTTAATATGATACCCAACCGAAAATTCCCATCTTAAGGTGCTAAGTTAGTTTTAAGTTTTAACAAAAGATATCACTGAAAACCAATAAATGTTGATTATTTCTTCATCAAAATTACTTTTTTTTTAGAATAAGAGGATTTTGGGCAATAAACAGTTATTTATTAGAAAATTTTAATGGTCGAAACTGCAATAATATATATTAAATAGTAGTCCTACGGACTTTACAACCCAGATTCTCCGAGTTTCCACTACCTTTGAAAAAAATATTTTTGAATTTGGAAAGCTCGAAATGTTAGCTACTGAAAAAATATGCAAACTTTTGCTAATGCTACAAAATTATTGAATTCTGCACACACCCAAAATAATTTCCTTCATTAGTTTTGGTAAATGTGCCACACTCGTTATAAGTTACACCACTTATCCAATTGCTCAACCATTCGTAGAACCTCTTCAAAAACATTTTATAAACTTAATTTGGATTCCGTAATCTGTTTTTCATATATATATCTATAATTCTCAACTACTTTATAAATTTTGATGAATATATGCAATATCATATTTGTATCCCATTTACAGCTTGAACTCAAAAGCTGTTTTTTTTTTGCATTTTTTTATGAAAGATGTTTCAAATAAGTAAACGAGATGTTATTGGTATACTCAAAACAAATAATGGTAATCTCCACGCATCTGGTTTGCGTATTTTGGACAGGATAAATCTTAAACATATTGACGTGAACCAAAGTGACATGAAGACCTTGAAAGCGTCAATATCCACTTTAAAGTGTAAAAGTCGAAAACGGCTTGAAGCTGCTGGCAGGGCCAAAAAACTCTTTGAAAAATCAAATTCTGATTGGTTGGACTCAAATTTTAATATTCATTTGTGCAATGAAGACAATCATTTTCATGAAATATTAAGACCCGGTCGACCGCCTCTTCAGTTTTCGGAAAAATCCATGCGCTCTCAGCGTCGAGACGTTGCTAAAATCAGTTCAAATTTGAATCATGATCCTCAAAAAATTTTATTAACATTACGTTATGCTGCAAGGCACTCCGGAAATATTGAACTTTCTTCTGTTGTAAACAATTTTATAAAAAGTCCCGAGATGCCCAAAAAAAATTTTAAGACTCTCTAAAGAAAGATCACAAGCAGTAATCAAAAAAACTCCTGATGAGGCTTTAGCATTTTTATTAGACAATTCTCTAAGTAAAAGAGTTTATCAAAACATGCGCCTAGAAGTAAAGTCTTGTGGTGCCGACATTTGGTCATCGTACAATGAAGTAAGACTTGCAAAAGAACAATGCCGTCCACCAAGGAGTGAGATTGCTATCACCGAAAAATGCGCTAAGGTTTCCCTTCAGGCGATTCTACAACACACAACGAAAAGAATAGTGCAAATGCAGTTGGAAGTAATTCTCCAATTTATGCAAGAAAAACGGGTATTTTCGTTGGAAGCACTCATGATGTTTTCTTGGGGATTTGATGGTTGCACGGGCTTGTCTAATTATAATCAAAAGTATAAAAATAAAGAGGATAATATTGCACAAAAAGACGGTAGCCTTTTTGTTACAACCATCATTCCCCTAAGATTAATGCACAGCATCAGTTCAAATAATATCATTCTTTGGAGCAATAGCGCATCTCATTCCCCAAAATCGTATCGTCCGCTTTGTGTCGAGTATGCTTCAGAGTCAAAAGAGCTAATATTAAGACAAAAAAAAAAAGCCGTGGACGATGAGGTTGAGACTTTAGAAGCACTTATTATAGCCTTAGATAATCGTTTTTTTTTTTTTTTTTTTATTTGTTTATTATTCCATACAATTCATCAGTTTCTGTTTTTTTTTTTTTTTTTTTTTTTTTTTTTTTTTTTACAATTTCTTTTAAGCCTAATAAACTAAGACTTTTCTCTTACTCATACAAAATAGGGATATTGGCTATATAAGCTCTCCTTTCCATCTTTATTTATATGTATATTAATATTATTTTCTTTTTTAGGTACATATGGAGTATATATTTCTTTTTAAGAGTTTAGTATCTAGATCACTTATATAAACTGTAAGGGAAAATTGGAGTAAAAACCCTTTTGCCATCATTATGATTTTTTTTTTTCTTTTAATAATAAAACTTAAATATAAAAATTTGTACCTCTATATACAGAAGGTATATAAAAAAAAAAAAAAAAAAAAAAAAAAAAAAAAAAAAAAAAAAAAAAAAAAAAAGCATAAGAAAACGTAAATTAGGACGTTCTAATCCAGTCTAACCAAAAATAATTTTCTACATTTATTTTAGATTTATCATTTTTGTCTCTTTCAGATATATTTCTGCAATAACGTATGTCTAGTTGATTCTCATTATTAATTTCAAATAGAATTTTTTTATTAGTAGCTCTTCTGTAATGATGATATATCAATGGTATGTTCATGCTATTAGAAAAATAGTTATTCGCATCTAAATATAGGAACGCTTCTGGGGGTATGTGTCCCGATTTTAGTGTATTTTCTATATATCTCGGATTTGGAAAAAACGCCCCTCTGATCAGATTATTTTCTTCTATACTTGCCGCACGTTTAAAGTGGTTTCTAGTTAGTCTAATGATGAAGAGATCTATTCTATTGATGTCCGCTGTATCCAGTAAATTTTTATTACATACGAAGTGTTCATATTCTGAATGTGCACTTTTGAACAATCCCGTACAAGCCCGTAGGCATTTGCGTTCGAATTTTCTTATTTTTTCCATGTAAGACGGACTAATGTTCCACCAAATGGGGCATGCGTACGTTAGTATAGGTCTAATAAAGGCTTTATAACAAATAATTTTTACATCTGACTTAAGACTGCTGGAGAAAAATAGGGATTTTAGAGCCATGAATGCTGATTGTGCTTTTTTTAACTGTTTTGTAACATGTTCATTAAAATATAAAAACTTGTCGATTTCCACTCCCAGATATTTCATTGTGTCAGTGCTTCGTATCATTATATCATTCCTTCCTGCTATTCGAAAATCCTTCCAGTGTTTCTTAAGATCTGGTCTACCTTTTCTTATTGTCGTTCTGAACAGTATAGTCTCACATTTTTCATAGTTTATTTCAAGTTTCCATGTTCTGCAAAAGTTTTCTATTTGCTCAAGATATGTTTGTATTTCATTTCTTATTTCGTAGATGTTTTCATTTTTGGAATATAGGATGACATCGTCCGCAAACGCTATTGAATTCTGAATACCCAACAGCATATCATTTGTGTATATATTATATAAAATTGGGGCAGTTATTGTCCCTTGGGGTAATCCATTTTTCATTTGAAATTTTTGTTGTGTAATTTGCTGGCCATTGCTTACAACGAACTGCCTGTTTTGTAACATGGAATCTACTAATCTTATTATATGAGATGGAAAGTTCAAATTTATAAGTTTATAAATCAAACCATCCTTCCAGACGGTGTCGAATGCTTTTTCCATATCAACAGAACATGCTCCTGTCGGCCTTTTTGCATTTAGGTTCCAATGAATATCTGACACTAGTTTGTTTATGGCATGTACCGTACTATGGTATTTTTTAAATCCAAATTGATTGAGAGGGATTACCTTTTTATTGTTGGAAACTTCTAGAATTGCCTTGCTAATTAATATTTCGTACGCTTTACCTAAATTTGACACTAAATTTATGGGTCTATAACTTGCCGGATTCTCCGGTTTTTTATTCTTTTTTCTAAGTGGACAGACTTTAGAAATTTTCCATTTTTCCGGGAAATATTGATTATTTAGTAGGTTATTAAAGATTATGCATAAGGTTTTATTCATTTCTGAGGGGAGATATTTTAGGGCAATGTTTGGAATTTTGTCAATAGTACTAGATTTTTTTGTATTAAGTTGTTTAAATATATTCTCTAATGCCTCGAATGTTATAAAATAATTTTTGCATTGATCTTTTGATAATCTATCCGATTGTACGTATGATGAAAAGTTAATCAGTGGTTGTGAGTACATTGACCTAAATCTGGATACTTTACTTAAGATTCTCTCTTCTATCGGGCTATTTATATCTCTATTGTGGACTTTTTCGAATGCTTTTCCTAATATAATGAGTTGATCCATAGGCTTGGTTATCAATACATTGTCATTTCGTTTAATATTTTCTGTGATATTAAATTCAGGTATTGCTGTTTGTACTGTATTAATTGGTACGGTTAATTGTGATATTTGTATTGATTCTCGTTTTCTATATAATTTATTTATCTTCGGAAACATGGTACTAGAGTTACTTTTTTGAATATTATAAGCCCTATTTTTCCAATATTTATTGATATTGATGTTGAATTGTTCCTTAATTAGTATTTTTACATTCTTTAGTATTGCTTTTAGCTCTACCAATTGTCTTCTGTTTGTATGTGCTGTGTATTGTATGTGATTTATTCTTGTGATTAAGAAGCTCTTGTATTTTTGTAAACGTTCTATTGTTCTGTTTGAATACAGCTGTAAAAAATTTTTTTCTCTTACTTTGGGTGTTGATAGCTCCACTGCCCTGGAAATTATATTGCTTAGTTTATTTATATAATCGTCGCATTCGTCATTGCTAATATTCCTATCACTAGGAATGGATGCAAGAGATTGTTCGGATAATATTTGTGTTTTGATGCTCCTTTTATATTTATTCCAGTCCGTTCTACTATAATTTAATTTAGCAGAGTCTGCATTTGTTGGTAAGATCAATATGTCTTCCGTTTTCATTGAAACTACTATTTTTATCGCCCTGTGATCGCTGTCATAATCCATTACCTCAAGTTTGTTTTCACTATGCGCTTTTATATCAAGCCGCGCGTCCGCTAAGCATAAGTCTATATACGAATTTCCAGAGGGGTAACTGGGGAATATCGGGCTGTATAGCTTGAGCCTTAAATTTATTTCATTTTCATTTATAAAATTCCTTAATGTGTTTCCTCTCGAGTTTGCGTTTATGTCACCCCAGGATGGATGTTTTGCATTTAAATCCCCCGCTATAATAAAATATGAGTTTGGATTGTCTAAATTGAGAACATTAAAAATTCTATGTAGTTCTTGGAGAAAGAGTTTGTTTGGGGCTGTAGATGCGTAAGCTGATACTATATAAATTTTTTTGGCGTTAGTAAAAGGAATACAAATTGCAGATGTTTCTATGCCTTCTTGATTTTGATCTATATAAGTAGGTATTTTTTCAAAGTGTAAGTTTTTTTTTATGATTATTGCAGTTCCTCCTCCTCTTGTGGCATTCTTTCTGTCTGTTCTCACTACGTTATAGTTTTCAATCTGTAAATGATGTCTAGTATTAAGTTTAGTTTCATTTATAAGTATAATGTCCGGATTATGTGTTTTAGCGAAATTTTGGAGATCACTGCGTCTGTTATTAGATATTATTGAATTAACATTAATTGATATTATATTGATTACTCTGTTTCTAGTCATTATGTTCATATATTGCGTTCATCAATGCATCAACCTTACTCGCTAGATTTTCAACCATATTTGCCAGCTTATTTACTTGCACCTGTATATTTTCATATTTTACATTATTTACGTTGCTGTTATTTCCTAATACATTTGCGTAACTTACACCAGTCTTAACATAATTGTTTATTTGTTGAATGTTTTGCTTATTAAGTTCTTCTTTTTGTTGTTTTTTTTCTTTAATATTTTTAGTTAATTTCTTATATACTTCACAGCCTTTCCATGAGGATGGGTGACCTGTTTTTTGACAAAGTACGCAAAATAACTGGTCTTTATTAGCATTTTCTAACACCTTGCATGCTCCTGACTCATGTACTTCTTGACATTTAACACATCTAAATTCCATCTGGCAGTTAGCTGAAATATGGCCGTATCTTTGGCAACGAAAGCATTGTAAAATGTTGGACCTTCTAAGTTTTTCAAACTTCAGACAATGACCCTCCATATATTTAAAATCATTGAGATCTTTAGCTTTGCTATCTGCAGAGATTTGCACTGCTATTATGGGAAGTATTTTCCCTTCTTTTTTAGACTTAATTGTATTAAATCTAAATGCTTTAACAAATTTTATAGAATTTTTGTTCAACGAACTTAGATATTCAAGTACTTCCTCCGGCGAATAATTTTCGCTCAGCCCTTTGAGCAAATAAGTTTGCACCTTGCTATCTTTACTCGTATACGTGAAATATTGAGTGCCAGTTTTTTCAAAAATTTCTTTTACTTTTGTTATATCATTTTTTTCTTTGAGTGTAAGCGTTAACTTTTGTTTATTTAAGTTCTTAATTATAAAATTGTCTCTTCCTATTTCTTTCGATAGTACCTTAGCTATCAGCCTGCTATCTTCTTTGAATACCTTAATAGGTGGCTGCTTGCTTATTTTAATTTTACTTGTTACTGTTTCCTTCTCGGTCGTAGGATGATTGACATTTTGGTTTCTCTCTCTCATTTGACTTATAATATCGTTCATTTCCATATCTTCTTCTTCGTTCGTTAGCGCTGCAAACCTGTTGGTATTTTGGCACTTTGCTCGATCTTCAGTATTTTTTGCTTTCTTTCTCTTCTGCGCCGTGTCGTTGTTGGGCAATCCTCTCTCGTTTTTAATCTCTTCTAATTGCTTTTTTAGCTCTTCTATTTCTTGTTTATATGCCATAGAGAGTTGCACTGCTCCCTCGTACTGCCTTTTCAATGATTGAATAACATCGCTTGCCTCGATTTCCCCCGCGGGGGTCATCGTGCATTCAAAAATATTCCGCGTGCTCGTTTCGCTTTTGTTTTATTTTAAGTTTTAAAATATTATTTAAAGATATGAGTTTTTAATAATTGACCCAATTGCTCTAACTAGCAGGGGTTATTTATATTAGATGTCCTTAGCAGTAGCGAAATTTAATATTAATCTATATATTTTTTTTTCCCGACTTCGAAAAACTTGCGCTCGATATACGTCTGTCATGAATGACGGCTCAGCTCGAACTCGCCTTAGATAATCGTCATAGCTTACACATACATTTTTCAACGTTTTTAACCTTGATAGATGGAAAAGTCTTAAACATAATAACAGATACGAAATCAATGCAAATATGCCCAATTTGCAAAGCGACTCCATCAACATTGAATAATTTGTCCAATCAAGAAAATGGTGCATTTTTTCCTGATGCAAAATCCCTTCAACACGGCTTAAGTCCCCTGCACGTATGGATTAGACATTTTGAAGCATGGTTGAATATTTCTTTTAAAGTAACACTCAAACTTTGGCAGATTAGGAAACCAGAAAATAAAGCTGAGTTTCAAAAACGGAAAAAAATTGTTCAAGACATGGTGTGGGACAAACTTGGGCTTATTGTTAGCAAACCAAAACCAGGAGGATCTGGCACAACTAATTATGGCAACACTGCCAGAAAAGCTTTCCGTGACCCAATTTTGTTGGCGGATCTACTGGGCTTAAATGTGGAATTTCTTTGTAACATAAAGAAAATTTTAATAGCTCTATCTTGTAATCTTCCGATCAATGCTGCCAATTTTGGTGAATTGTGTTCCGCGACGGCAAAAATATATGTTGAGCACTATAAATGGTATCCAATGAGTGCAACAATGCATAAGATTCTGGTTCATGGTGCCGATATTATAAGCGCATGTATATTACCAGTTGGCATGCTGGGCGAGGAGGGGTCTGAATCGAAAAATAAAGACTATAAACGCGACAGACAACACCATGCACGAAATAAGAGCCGAAAAGATAATCTTGAAGATATTTTCTTTAGATCCATTGATAGTTCCGATCCAATAATTTCAAACATTAATTTAAAGGCAAAGCTTAATACTAAGAAGAACTTGCCCTATGTGACAGAGATTGGAAATTTATTGGAAGTGCCTAAAGATTTGAATGAAAGCGCTGGTTGTGATGAAGATGAAAGAGAATTGGATGTCAGTTGCAACAGCGTTTTTGATTTAGATCTATCTGAACGTGAAAATTAAAGATGCGGTGTGCAACAGTATTTTAGAGATTTGATTGCGATTTTTGTCACAGACTGTAGGACGGGAAGTATCCTTGGTAATGGACCGATCAAAAAAATAAATAAATAAATAAAAAAATTTAGAGCATGTTAATAATTATGAATGAAGCATACATGGAAACTTTCGTTCTAGTCCCATTTGAATTTCAAGTGCACTTAACTGTTAGAGAAAATTTTCGAAAAAGGCTTTTTTGCCACGCACACTTTTTTTAATTTAAAAAAATATCATTTAGTGCCCCAAAATATGCATTCATATCAAATTTAATCCAAATATTTCAAAAAATTAAAGTTTCACAGCAGTTTTTGTGATTATTAAAACATACCCTAGTACTGGAAGTAACTTAATTTTTACAAAACGTATCAGTTATGTCAAATATCTTTCCTATACCAAATTTGGTTTAAATATCTCAATGTCTTCATCGTTTTTTCAATTTTGGCCAACGGCACTTGGTGGCTGGCCCACCGTGCCTTGTAGTACATTCATTCGTCAAAGACTTTCGATTCCAACATTTTGGTGACCCATCGAAAACGTCATTCTGAAAGGAGCAAATCAGGATAATGGAGAAGTTGACGCAGAGGCAGACGGAGCTGGGGAATGAAATCCAGAGGATCATCACCAACTTAAAAAAGGACTCTACAAACAGGAAAACGAGAAGATACTTTGAGGAACGGCTGGAAAAATTGCAAGGACTACTTCAAGAATTAACCAAAAACAACGAAAAAATCAATGAACTGGCGGGTGTAGATAAATCGGGAAAACACTTTGAAGAAAATTATTATACCTAGGTGGAGTCACTGGCATCCAAGTACATAGCAACGTTTATTGAGGAGCTAATACTGCTGGGACCAGAACATGAAGTCGCAAAACAAGACGAAAGCATCCAGATTGAGCAAGGGAGAGTTGTTCAGCAAAACAACTCAACATATAAGTTGATCAATCGACAAAAAGCAATGATATCGTCGTTAAAAATCCTTTGAATGGTATTAAATATACTAATGAGCATCAAAACGTAAAGGCCCGTTGCGAAGTTAACAAGCAGCTAATCATTAATTTATGGGATCGCATCGAAGCGATTCATTTAGAGTTATAGGCAGAAGAGGCGTATAATCAAACGGAATTCACAGAAGTAGAATTCAAAGTTAAACCTTTCACTACCAAACTGTAAGCAGAAGATCTACTCACATTTTAGTGATTTTTTGTAATAGTTTGTATTAGAGCTGGACGCGTGAGGAGTTTATCACCCACGCTCACGCACGATAATAAAATAATTCACGCACGCTCTCGAAAATATCCGTGCATGTGCGTGAGTAAGAAAATCGTGATTTTTACCGTGCGTGAGAGAAATATCACGCACGCACGGAATACTCACGAAAATAAAAGTATTCATAAATTGAAAGTAGGCATTGAGTGGGATATATATAATATCTAAAATATTTTTGCTGACGATATATTATATATAGCCTACATTCAATTTATGAATACTTTTATTTTCGTGAGTATTCAGTGCGTGCGTGATATTTCTCTCACGCACGGTAAAAATCACGATTTTCATACTCACGCACATGCACGGACTTTTCGTGATTTTCATATCACGCTCACGCCGTGAGTAGCAGTGACACATCGTGACACTGTAAAATTCACGTCACGCGCCCAGCTCTAGTTTGTATGCCGAAAAATGAATAAAAAATGGTAAAAGGAAAAGTGAACGGGAAGCAACGCGCGCGTCATTTCGGTTATAACTCAAAAAAAATTAGAAAAACCATAGGAAAAACAATCGTAAATAAACACACATACAGGTGTGTGATTGGTTTCCCTGGGTTTTCATTTCCCTGGGGAAATACGATTCCCGGGAATTAAAATATGGTGTGATTGTTTTCCCGGGAATCGAAAGAGAACATTTAGCATGAAAGTTTACATTTTAGGCATTCAACTTATATTTTTTACTGAAGAAAGTAAATTTAAACAATATTTAAACGTAGCAAACTTCTTGTTATTCGATTTTGACAGCTGAGTTGAGTGATTCCACCCTTTTGATACTAGCGAATACTGCCTTCTTTAGGTTTTTTAAGAGGAGTTAGGTTAGGTTACTTGGGCGGAGTTACATTTTTAATAATTTAAAACTTAAAGAAAAATAATTAAGTCGAAGATGAAACATAATAAAACAATCGAACGCTTTATTCTTTCATAAAATGCTCAAAAGATTTAAATACGTGCTGTTTAATCGAAAAAACAAGCAATTTCCCTACCAAGTTACTATGGGAATTTGAATTACCCCTTTTTAAGGGAAAGTGGAAATGAATCACACTTGTTAGGGAATTGAATTACCTTTCTCCGAGAAAGGGAAACCAATCACATACCTGATACAGAGAAAAGTCGACAGAGTAAATAGCGTATCGAAAGATACAAATCACAAGAAGGAAAATAATACAAACTACTAAAATGGAAGAATCCTCGATGGAAGAAGAAGAAGAAGCAACACCGCCGTCAGAAACATCGAGAAGAAGCAGAGAACGCAGTAGATCCAATGCACGTATAACCCAAAAAACCAATATTAAAAGCCGCGTCACGCTTAACCCAAAAGAAATAGCAACAACAAATACAATTAAAAAACTTAAACTAACAGAAAAAGATCCGGTAAGTGACAAACAAAACATACATATATTAGAGACAAACGCTAAAAGCAGCATCGTAACACCACTAAAAGAAAAATGTCAGTACACTGATAAACACACGGGTCCCTTTATAGTCTACGTAGACACCATATCCACGAATGAACTTCGTAAACCAATTAATGCTTTAAATCTAACCAGAACCACCCTTAAGTTAGCCATAAAAGGAATCATAAATATAGCTAAAATAGGATACGGTAGATGTAAAATTACCTGCAACAACTACATCACAGCTAACAACATCACTAACAATGAGAAACTATTAGAACATGGCTACACAGCAAAAATCCTACCACATTTCTTAGGCAAAACGGGAATTATCTTTAATATCCCAACAGATATAGACAAGGAGGAATTATGGGGACACATAAGATCACCCACAAAAATCATGAAAATCACTAGAGTGGTGAGAAAACAAAAGGACGGTACAATTATAAACACAAGCAGGGTTAAAATCCAATTCCACGGAAATGAAATTCCGGCGGAAATATCATTCGCGTTTACATTAATACCAGTCTCAATATTTATACACTTCGGTCAATGCTTTAATTGCTTTAGATTTGGCCACTTTGCATTGCATTGCAAAAGCACGGACAGAATATGTAAATCGTGTTTCAACAAACATGAAAAAGAAGAAAACTGTCAAGAACCATCGTGCACAAATTGTGGAGGCCCGCATCCGCCAACAGAAAGAAATTGCCCAGCCAGGAAAAAAGCATATACGATTCAAAAAGTAATGACTGTAGAAAACCTCACCAAAGGTGAAGTTAAAACAAAATTTCCACACCTTTTCAACAGATTTGCCATACTGCATGAAGCAGAATATGCAAACAACTTCCCAGAATTAAAAAAAAAATACAAAAAACCGAACTACATAAACAACCACCAGAGTGTAGCTCAAGCTGTTCACAATACTATGACATAGGCCCCATCTACACGATGCAAGTTTTTGCTTGGCAAGTTTTAGTACTTGTGTTCAAGAACTTGCGTGACCAATCCACACGATGCTAGTAAATTTTAGCTTGCAGCTTGCCTGAAAGTAATCTAAAGATGACTTGCACGCAAGTGCTTGGGCACATAGCCACACGGCGTTACTAAAAGTTGCTTTTCAGAAGCAATTTTTTTAGAACATGTAGCTTGCCAGCTTGAAGGTTTTTACATTCAAGTAGAAGTTCTTGCCGCAAGTTTGACAGTTGGTATAAAAACTCATATTTTAACCTAAAATAGCAAAAATGAATAAATAAATAAAGAAAGTTCTAGCAGCGGCGCTCATTTTGGAAGAAATAGAAAATTATAGAAAAAAACCAAAACGAACAATTTGGGCACGCAAATTCTTTTTTAGAGGAGACATAAATCCCTTTTACTAGAATTTAATGAAGGACCTATCAAATGAAGGTGAACAATTCAAAGTGCTTCCATTTCACTGGTTTACCCCCAGAGCTTCCAGAGCAATGAATGCAATTTGTCCTTTATAACCAGCTTTTCCAAATTTGTTTTTTCGGCAATGGCTTCGTAAGCTGCCTCTTTTTATACCTTTTCCGAAGGAAAGGGTATATTAAGTTTGGCACGAAGTATGTAACATACCCTCTAACGGTTAAAATGTCCTCTAACGGTTAAAATTTGACCATGCCCACCATCCGCGAAAATTTTGTGCTTAATAATAATCTCGAATTTGAGAAGCTAAATCGAAGTACAGATAAGATAAAAATAGATGTCCAAGCTAGAACAACGAAAACGGCAGGAATTTTTGTTAAGGTAATGTTTTAACATATTTTAGGCTGAGGGAAAGGTATGTGTGCAGTCGGCTTAGCCGATGTAAACTTCTTTACTTGTTTATGCTTGTTTTTGTAGTCCATGTGTGACTTTTGCCACAAGCACTCATTTTGCTGGTATTCTTCGGTAATTATTTCAATTTGCTCCTCTGACACAGCCATGTTGATAAAAAAAAAATGCGAAGAATTTAATTCAATAAATAGCTAGCTATGAAGAAAATAATAAATATTGAAACATCGCACTCGCTACTTTTTTGAGTATCTTGAACCTGACAGTTTGTAAGCATGCAAGTAAAAAAAAAAGCTTCTAGCAAATTGGAAGATTGTATTTCTACACGATCCGAATTTTCTTTAGGCAAGTTCTTGCATGGAAGTCTTGAAAAACCTGCCGCAAGTCTTTGCAAGCATTCTACACGATGCAATCTGCTTGCCAAGTACTTGCAGAAGTGACTTGCCAAGTGAAAACTTGCATCGTGTAGATGGGGCCATTAGGGCTGCTCTTAATTCCCGAAATGGAATTTCAATCGGTCTCAGGGTCCAGAAGTGTTCCATTGGACATGGAGGAGAAACGTGAGAAATTTGGAAGCAATCGGATAACGGGAACCCGTGGCAGTTTTCAATTTAAGTTTGGGAAATTGGCAAAAATAGAGAGGAAATGGCCCTTAACTCCCCACAAGGCGCCCCTACGGATATATAACGTATGGCCAACCCCCATTATTTTTTTACTCCGAACATTTTTTCTGAACAAACCTACCCCCTATCTCCCCTCCTTAAGGGGGCTCCCATACAAAAATAATTTTTTAAAAACTTTTCCCCCCATCTTCCTAACTAGCCCCAGAGTGCTCCTAGAGGAGTCAAATGTATGACCGACCCCCATTAACTTTGTCCCCCTAACATTTTCTCCGAACATACTTAACCTCTATCTCCCCCCCTTAAGGGGGCTCCCATATAAAACTACCTTAATTTGAGCAAAAATTCATACAAAATGGCCGTCACTACAGTCAAACCCCTCCTAGGAGGCTGATATATATGACCGACCCCCATTATTTTTTTACCCCAAACATTTTCTTCAAACATACCTACCCTCTATCTCCCCTCGTTAGGGGGGTCCCCATACAAAATTAGGCTTTAATTAAAGTAAAATGCCTCACGAACTTCAATCTATAATATAGATGCCGTAGGAACAAGAAAGAGCATGTTCAGCATGCATATTCGAAAAATTTACAAAATTACCTTTTAAACGAGCCTAATATGAAGAATATTGGATTAGTTTTTGGTGTGTTTTAATAATATGATATATTTTATTACCTTTTTTTTTAAACTGAATTTTGGGTTCCATCCCCTAACTGGCCCAATAATGACCCTAGTAGAAAAAAAATATATTTTCGAGTCAAATGCCGCAAACCTCAATCTATGACGAGTTTTTTGAGACTATAACCATTAAAATCGGTTAGTAGTTTCTATTCATAAAATTAATTCAAAACAAATATTTTTTGAAACGCATTATTCACTGTTTTTACGTTCGTTTCTTGAGTCTTTGCATGCGTACAGACCGAGAGAGCCATGCGTACAGACCGAGAGAGACATGCGAAGACCTAAGAAACGAACGTGAAAACAGTGAATAATGCGTTTCAAAAAATATTTGTTTTGAATTAATTTTATGAATAGAAACTACTAACCGATTTTAATGGTTATAGTCTCAAAAAACTCGTCATAGATTGAGGTTTGCGGCATTTGACTCGAAAATATATTTTTTTTCTACTAGGGTCATTATTGGGCCAGTTAGGGGATGGAACCCAAAATTCAGTTTAAAAAAAAAGGTAATAAAATATATCATATTATTAAAACACACCAAAAACTAATCCAATATTCTTCATATTAGGCTCGTTTAAAAGGTAATTTTGTAAATTTTTCGAATATGCATGCTGAACATGCTCTTTCTTGTTCCTACGGCATCTATATTATAGATTGAAGTTCGTGAGGCATTTTACTTTAATTAAAGCCTAATTTTGTATGGGGACCCCCCTAACGAGGGGAGATAGAGGGTAGGTATGTTTGAAGAAAATGTTTGGGGTAAAAAAATAATGGGGGTCGGTCATATATATCAGCCTCCTAGGAGGGGTTTGACTGTAGTGACGGCCATTTTGTATGAATTTTTGCTCAAATTAAGGTAGTTTTATATGGGAGCCCCCTTAAGGGGGGGAGATAGAAGGTAGGTATGTTTGAAGAAAATGTTTGGGGTAAAAAAATAATGGGGATCGGTCATATATATCAGCCTCCTAGGAGGGGTTTGACTGTAGTGACGGCCATTTTGTATGAATTTTTGCTCAAATTAAGGTAGTTTTATATGGGAGCCCCCTTAAGGGGGGGAGATAGAGGTTAAGTATGTTCGGAGAAAATGTTAGGGGGACAAAGTTAATGGGGGTCGGTCATACATTTGACTCCTCTAGGAGCACTCTGGGGCTAGTTAGGAAGATGGGGGGAAAAGTTTTTAAAAAATTATTTTTGTATGGGAGCCCCCTTAAGGAGGGGAGATAGGGGGTAGGTTTGTTCAGAAAAAATGTTCGGAGTAAAAAAATAATGGGGGTTGGCCATACGTTATATATCCGTAGGGGCGCCTTGTGGGGAGTTAAGGGCCGTTTCCTCTCTATTTTTGCCAATTTCCCAAACTTCAATTGAAAACTGCCACGGGTTCCCGTTATCCGATTGCCTCCAAATTTCTCACGTTTCTCCTCCATGCCTAATGGAACACTTCTGGACCCTGAGACCGATCAGAAACTCGCTACAAATTTTCTCCATAGAGTTAAGAGCAGCCCTAGGGGCCATACAGTAAGGCAATCCAAATAACGGAAAAACCCTACATTAAAAAGCCCACAAAAGCGGAAATAGCGTTTCAACAAAGAAACGAAATAATAAAACAGACCCTTAACACACTACATGTAAAAACAAGTAAGAAAGCTAAAGTCGGTTAAGCCCGACTTTGAAATACCCAGCGTCCCGACATTATGAGCGCACTATGTTTTGCTTCTCTATTTGTGGGCGTGGCAGTGGGCGGGCAACATAAAATTTTTTCCTACACCTTTCATTCGCCTTGGTGAACCTATGTTGCGAATTTGAAGCTTCTACGCCTTTAACTTCGGAAGTTACGAAAAATCTTCATTTGTGGGCGTGACAGTGGGCGGGCCACATAAAATTTTTTCCTACACCTTTCATTCGCCTTGGTGAACCTATTTTGCGAATTTGAAGCTTCTACGCCTTTTACTTCGGAAGTTACGAAAAATCTTTATTTGTGGGCGTGGCAGTGGGCGGGATACATAAATTTTTGTTCCTAAACCTTTCATTTGCCTTGGTCAACCTATGCTGCGAATTTGAAGCTTCTACGCCTTTTACTTCACAAAATACGATAAGCCCTTATTTTTGGGCTTATTTGTGG
>JAIPUU010000202.1:0-12500 GCA_020466095.1 Chlorops oryzae
TTTGGGACATAACTTTTCCGGGCGTTTACTGTATTTCTGTTCAACGCTTCAATTATTTGTTCAAACTGCATATTTCAAAAAATATTGCTACCGTTTCGAAGCATAAGTTATTAGCTGTCAAAAACATCGCATTTTAAATTGGCCAAGCATCGCAATAGTCAACAAAAATAAGTTGACATCCGTAATTGTAATTCTTAGTTCAGTTGCCGAGCACAGCACAATGCTTGGTCCCAATATAGCCAATGGTTTGATAAATTTAAGCAGTATTTTCGACATATGGACCAAATTATGAACTCTCCACTTTTCTTTGCTCCATATTTCGGTACATAACTCGATATATAAGATAGCCAAAATTGATAGTCCAATTTATAAAAGCTAGTGATCGTCCAAAAACCTCTAATTGTGGCTGGTATGCGGTCAGAAGAGCCATCCTTCGCTCATGTTTTTCGCTACTTTCACACACTTATCGATCCATATCTCAGCAACCAGTTCAGATTATCTCAATCTGGTACATACACATTTTTGGTTCAGTCGTATCGAACATTTTAAGTCACAAACTCAATGATCGGAAAATGTAGAAGTTATGAGGAAAAATCTTGAATTTTCGAGAATTTCATAAAATTAGACTTTGTCTCACTAAACAACCCATATCAGAAGCTATTTGAGATATCATGAAAATCAGGCCTGTTTGGAAAGACGAGGACGCTCAGTAGCCCTTAATAAGGTACATGCTTAAACACTTCTTAGTTAAGAACTAAAACAGTGCTTGCCAGCGTAATACTCTTTCATACAAAGCTGAGTATTGCGGCTTTGTTGTTTCTTTTATGTTGTTTCTCACACACAGCGTCTGTGTTAACGAGAGAACTCAATCAGTTCGGCAGCGGCAATGAATAAGCACACATACATGTGAAGAATGAGAGAAATTGTGGTAGTGGTCGTGCTGACAAGTACTGCACTAAAACAACAAATTTATTAAATAGCCATAAAAGCAGCATTTATGCATTTCACTAATATAACAATTGAAAATCAAAGTCATAAGACTCCAAAAAAAAAAACCCATATGGCCACCAATCACAGTCCCGTTTAGCAAACCTGAGCAATACTTCTACCTCCTTACATGCACATACAAACATCAAATCCATCAAGTGAAGTTTTCAAACCTCCAATCATAAATGTCTGGATTAACCAAATTAGTATGTTTATGTGGACGGCCAATTAACCCCTCTCATTCCGTATGAGACTTGGTCAGTGCAAGATGCAACCGTGACTTTTGCAACATGTTAGCACTCAAAGCGAAAGTCATGGCGCCAAGCAATGTCTTGATCCCGCTCAGTTGTCTTACATCTATCGCGCGCTTTACTCGTTATTCTCTCAATTTTATTATCAAGTGTTAACAAAAGTGTTCATCTTTGAACTTAACTTCTTAACCTAAAATCTCTCCCTCAAAAGAAATTAGCTGCTACGCAATCACCGACCAACTCTTGCGGATATATTTAATAAATCGTGTAGAGAAGAATAGCAAAGAATAAATCGCTCTTTCGTTAGTGTGAAAAAGCGAAACCGTTTTGCATTTCGTTTTTGCTTAAATTAGATTGCATTGAACTATTTCCAAAGAAAGTAGAGTGAAATTTTCAAATCAGCCGGTGCTTAGAACTGTTTACTCATTTTGTAAATAAAATTTTTGATAACATTTGCACGATTTTAACTCGAATTCACATTAATTATACCCGACACCCTCTGTGTCGAGGGTATATTGCGTTTGTGTGGTTGTGTGTAAAACCCAGAACCAGTTGAGATAGACTATACAAAATATATATATGTTAGAAATGACCAGCGTCGCCAGAAGATTCGATTTAGCTATGTCCGTCTGTCTGTCTGTTTGTATACAGTTTTCTTATCGAAGGAGTTGAGCTATCTTGATGAAATGTATATAGAAATGATCAGCGTCACCAGGAGATTTGATTAAGACATGTCCGTCCGTCTGTCTGTCTGTCTGTCTGTCTGTCCGTCTGTCTGTCTGTTTGTATACAGTTATCTTATCGAAGGAGTTGTGCTATCTTGACAAAATTTGGTATGCGTACTCACAAGCACATGAGTAAGAACAAGTTCGAGTATGGACCCGATCGGACCATTTTTAGGGGTACCTCCAGTACAAGGTTCTGTTACGAAAATCACAAAAACTGCTCTTAAATCGAAGATTTTCAAGATATTTGATAGTTGAACATATTTGAAGACAAGTTGTTCAATTTCAAAAAATTGAAAAAGTGGGCGTGGCCGAAGGGCGTTTTTCTAAAATTGCCTCCTACACCCGAATTTCAAATGGGACTTGAACGAAATTTGGCACTTATACTTCTTTGTAGCCACAAACATTCTTACAAAAAATTTTCTTGATCAGTCCATTATAAAGGGTACCTCCAGTACTAGGGTCTGACACAAAAATCTCAAAACTGCCCCAAAATCGGATTTTTTGAGATATTCCACTGAAACTTAGAATTTGAGCGTATATTAAGGCCTCCGATTAGAAAACAAAAAAATTGGGAAAGTGGGCGTGACAAAAGGGTGGTTTTCATAAAGAAATTCAACAAAAGTTGACAAGCGAAAAGATTTCCGTTTCAAAAAATCAATATAAAGAAAGTTTGCCGCCTTTTTGATATGTGTTGCTGAAATGGATGAGTTCTCATCGAAATCATTGAACATATCGGATACTTCTGGGTTTCCCGGTTTTAGTTCTTCAATGACTTCTCACAATTAAAATTACCCCCATGTGATACAAATATATGCGAAGTGGATTTTCTCTCATGGCCTACATTCCGAGATTTATTTACGGCAATCTACATCTCGATTACTCGTTTATTCCCTGTTGAAGAGTTATGCCACTTAATTCATAAAACGCGCGGCGAAGCGAATGAAATCGTGAAGAAGTGTCCTTTAACTAACGCAGGATTTCTCGTTGCATGGAAAAATTTTGTCGAGCGATATGATAATCGGCGCATTCGGTTCGATAGTCAGCTTAAGTTTTTGTTCAACCTCAAACCAGTGACAATTGAATCTAGCGATGCGATTAAAGGCTTACAACGAGAGATTAATAATTCTATACCCACTTTGGAAATTTATAAAATAGATGTTGAAAGTTGGGATGCTATTTTCACCTATTTATATTCGTCATAGTGGCCCACTCTCAGCTTAGCTCTTTGGGAACAAACGCTCACAAATAAAACAAAAATCCCGAAATGGGAAGAATTAGATGCATACCTCACAAATAGGTTCTTTACATTAGAATCAGTCTCTGATTTTCGAGAAAATCAGCACCTACGTCTAAATCTCAAACTCCGCCTACTTCGAAAGGGAACCAATCGGAAGCGCCCAAAACTAATCGAGTCAACACATATTAAGCAAAAACAAATAAATCAGGTTGTTGGTTTTGTGTATTAATTGTCTCGCTAATTCTCATTCTTTTTAAAATTGTACCAGGGCTCACAAATGTTCTAAATGCCATCACACTCTTCTGCAACGTGACACTGCACCTTATGAAAATAATTCTTACTCCCATCAAAATGCGACTTGTTGTAAGATAACATATAACAGGTTGGCTGATAAGTCCCCGGTCTAACAAAGAAAAACACATTGTTTTGTCAAAATTGGTTTTTATTATTCAACATAGTTCCCTTCAAGAGCGATACAACGATTATAGCGACCTTCCAATTTTTTGATACCATTTTGGTAGTACTCCTTCGGTTTTGCCTCAAAATAGGCCTCAGTTTCGGCGATCACCTCTTCATTGCAGCCAAATTTTTTCCCTGCGAGCATCCTTTTGAGGTCTGAGAATAAGAAAAAGTCGCTGGGGGCCAGATCTGGAGAATACGGTGGGTTGGGATGCAATTCGAAGCCTAATTCATGAATTTTTGCCATCGTTCTCAATGACTTGTGGCACGGTGCGTTGTCTTGGTGGAACAACACTTTTTTCTTCTTCATATGGGGCCGTTTTGCCGCGATTTCGACCTTCAAACGCTCCAATAACGACATATAATAGTCACTGTTGATGGTTTTTCCCTTCTCAAGATAATCGATAAAAATTATTCCATGCCCATCCCAAAAAACAGAGGCCATTACTTTGCCAGCGGACTTTTGAGTCTTTCCACGCTTCGGAGACGGTTCACCGATCGCTGTCCACTCATCCGACTGTCGATTGGACTCAGGAGTGTAGTGATAGAGCCATGATTCATCCATTGTCACATATTGACGCAAAAACTCGGGTGTATTGCGAGTTAACAGCTGCAAACACCGCTCAGAATCATCAACACGTTGTTGTTTTTGGTCAAATGTGAGCTCGCGCGGCACCCATTTTGCACAGAGCTTTTTCATATCCAAATATTGATGAATGATATGACCAACACGTTCCTTTGATATCTTTAAGGCCTCTGCTATCTCGATCAACTTCATTTTACGGTCATTCAAAATCATTTTGTGAATTTTTTTGATGTTTTCGTCGGTAACCACCTCTTTCGGGCGTCCACTGCGTTCACCGTCCTCCGTGCTCATTTCACCACGCTTGAACTTTGCATACCAATCAATTATTGTTGATTTTCCTGGGGCAGAGTCCGGAAACTCATTATCAAGCCAAGTTTTTGCTTTCACTGTATTTTTTCCCTTCAGAAAACAGTATTTTATCAAAACACGAAATTCCTTTTTTTCCATTTTTTTCACAATAACAAAAGTTGCTTCACAAAAGACGTTCTATCTCACAAACTAATTGACTTACAGACGTCAAATTTTGACACGAATCATTTGAAGGTTGCCACTATATAAAAATAATATGCATTTAATACTAGCGACGCCATCTATGTGTCAGACCGGGGACTTATCAGCCAACCTGTTAGTAAAACAATATTTTAGACTGCACAACCATTTTAACCTAGCAGTGTCGGGCTCTTTCACTCTTTTCTTTTGCCAACACATGCAATGCAGATTTTCGGCCAATGCACTAAGAAGCAATTGTCTCAGTCATAAATGCCTCGAACATTTGCTTACACACAGAAAACGCACAAGCTGCAATATTCACACGCGCCGGCAACGGGCAGCCCTTGCTTTTCGTTTTATGACGACAAGCGATACCAATAAAAAAAGGTACAAGTAAGCATGCCTTACACGAAACAATTCAGTGACATCGAATTGTTTCGAATTGATTTTTCCAACGCAGCTAAAATTTCCCAAAATAAAACAAACGAGTCCATATGTTTCTTCAGCACTTTCGCGCGGTAAAAATTAGTATATAAGCTTTGATATTTTATACTAGAAAGCAGACTAAGACTTCAACTCAATAAAGCAAGAAGTTGGATGCCGGATACTGGCCAACGCTGTTTACCGGTCCACTTCATTTAAGCCATTAAAACAACTTAGTCTTTTCCTTGCCGAAAAAAGTTAATTCAGAAGATTTAACTCGAGATTGAACTTGGAAATTCTGTTAACGTTCAGGCCAGAACATTACAGACTTTTTCGATACAAGCTCATCCTACACAGGTAATAGCGAATTCTCAAAATCAAAATCAATCTGAAGCTGCCACTGCGCCAACTAGTTCTACAGCAGAGAACACTATCAATGTTCAATATCATGTGGCCATTTCTTCGCGTCAAGTTTTTCTTGGCACGGCTATGGTTCACAATTACCATCACGGCGTTGCATATACAGCCCGAGCGTTGCTTGATCCTGGATCTGAAGGCACTTGCATAACCGACCGCCTTCAAAAATTATTAAATCTGCCCGAAAAAATATTGAATGCACAAATTTCAGGAATCAATACAACTGTCTCCGCTCGTACAATAAAATCAGTTGAGTTTGTTTTAGGCTCTCCCAATAATTCTGACATTCAAATTGAAGTTTCAGGACTCGTTCTTCCCTTTTTAACGGAGCATATTAATATATAATCTCTGGATATTAATAAAATATTAATTCCCTCTGATCTTAAACTTGCTGACAATCAATTTTGGAGAAGTAACGAAATTGATATTCTATTTGGTGCTGATATTTATCCTTTCACTCTCCACAATGGTATTAGGAACAAGTAAGAAAGCTAAAGTAGGTCAAGCCCGACTTTGAAATACCCAGCGTCCCGACACTATGTACTGCTTCTCTATTTGTGGGCGTGGCAGTGGGCGGGCCACATAAATTATTTCCCTACACCTTTCATTCGCCTTGGCCAACTAACGTTGCGAATTTGAAGCTTCTACGCCTTTTACTTCGGAAGTTATGGAAAATTTTCATTTGTGGGCGTGGCATTGGGCGGGCTACATACATTTTTCCCCTACACCTTTCATTCGCCTTGGTCAACCTATGTTGCGAATTTGAAGCTTCTACGCTTTTTACTTCACAAGTTACGATAAGCCCTTATTTGTGGGCTTATTTGTGGGCGTGGCTCGAAGAGGACGGCGTCCATTTTTTCCAGGATATGTCACTTTCCGTAGTTTACCAGTACACTAAATATCAATGAAATGTGTTGAGTGGTTCGCAAGTTACAATAATTTTACTGAAAACACATTAAATTCATTTGTGGGCGTGGCAGTGGGCGGATGTCTCCCATTTTTACTTAGGATCATACTCGGACCCCGATATACCTTTGTGCCAAATTTCGACTTGATTGGTCCAGCCGTTTCGTAGGAGATTTGACCACGGACGGAAGGACAGACAGACGGACAGACGGACGGACGGACGGACGGACGGACGGACGGACGGACAGACGGACAGACGGACATACGGACAGACGGACATGTCTAATTCGATTCAGTTTTTGATCCTGATCATTTCTTTATATATTTGTCTAAATCTCCGGAGCTTAATTCTCCCTGTTACAAGATTTGCACAAAACTAATATACGCCGCTTCCGCTGGGTATAAAAATGCATGTGGCTCTCTCATGGCACAAATTACAGTTTTCAGATGGATATTTTTAGGGCCAGTGGGGCTCAAGACGTCTACTAATATTCGAGTATTTTTGTCGTCAATCAATAAAACTTCCCTAAATGAACAAATGGTTCGAGTTTGGGAAATTGAGGGTATTCCAAAAAAACCGTTTCTCACCGAAGAAGAAAGATTATGTGAAAATATCTTTGTAAACACTACTGTCCGTAATTCTGATGGTAGATATGTCGTGCGTCTTCCATTTAAATCTCTCAGTAAAAGCATAGGATGGTCAAAAGAACTTGTTAAAAGAAAATTTTTGCGCAATGAATTTCGATGAATAAAATCTCTCAAATTAAAGGCCCAATATGACAAAGTGGTAATTGAATACCTTGAATTAGATCATATGGGAAAGGTATCGGCTCCTGATCAAATTCCACATTATTATTTGCCTCATCACGCGATTTTTAAGCCAGAAAGCACGACAACTAAAGTTCGTTAGTTTTCAATGCGTCATGCAAAACGACCAATGGAAAAAGGCTAAACGATATTTTGAAGAAGGATAAAATCTCTCATGAAGAGATGAAGCGCAGCAGGCCGGATTCAACAACATAAATATTCTGTCAGGAATTGATTTTGAGTTTATTTTACAATATCATTAAAAGGACACTTAAGAAAAAATAAAAAGTACAAAAGTTACAATAAAGCGTTTCGGTGCTTTGGTACGCGTGCATCCGTTCGTTGTTCGTTCGCTACTAATTCTTCAAGTCGCTATATCATATGTTCACTCAAAAGTGGGTTGCCAACAATTCTGCATGTCGGTCCATCACTTCAAAAAGATCTCACTTTTTTAATTGTAAAATGGCGATTGTTTCGCTACGTATTCAACGGCGATTTAGAGAAAATGTATCGCCAAATACGAATACATGACTCCCACACTCCCTTTCAGCGAATAATCTTTCGTCAACACCCCTCGGCTCCCTTTGAAGAATATGAATTGAGAACCGTTGCCTTTGGGGTCAACTGCGCTCCTTTTTTGGCATTCGAACTCTCATTCAATTAGCCAAGGACGTGGAAAATTGACTCCCTTTATTGCAAAACTTTGTGTTCCCGCAGGATAGCTCTCGCCGATCGTCATAGTTGCCAAAATTTTTATGCAAAATTTATGGCTGCAGAAATTAGAATGGGATCAGGAAATTCCTTCTGATCATCTAAAAGTGTGGAAAGAATTTAGGGAAAGCCATAAATATATCGATAGAAGTCGTATTCCTAGATGGGTCGACTATGTCCTTCCTCAATTGTGCGTATCATGCGTTTTGCGACGCCTCCTAAAAGGCGTTTGGAGCGTGTGTTTATGTTCGTGTTGAAAATGGTCAATGTGTTAGAAATCATCTCATATTCGTAAAATCCCGTGTAGCGCCAGTAAAATCAGTTTCTCTTCCGCGATTAGAGCTTTGTGGAGCCACACTATTAGCTGACATGATAGAAACATTAGTCGAAGAGCTACAAATACATAAAAATCTCTGTTTTGTTGGACTGATTAAACAATTGTTCGCGCATGGTATCAAAAGCCACCATGCGCATGGAATGCATTTGTCGAAAATTTTAGAAAAAACCAATTGCAAAAATTGGTTTCACGTTGATTCGCATGACAATCCAGCGGATATGATTAGGAGAGGTATTAACAGTCATGATCTCGTTAAAAATCAATTATGGTGGACAGGGCCTTCATGGTTAAAATTAGAATCATCTGCATGGCCAACATTGAATCCCTCGTGCTAATTAGACATCAATTTAGAACAAAAAGCTGCTAAAATTAATTATGCATTTTGAAGCACATTTGAAGATCTGATCGATAGCTTTCAAATTTCGCTCGTGCTCTACGTGTGCTTTCGTATGTTTTTCGTTTTACAAAGCGACGAAGCCAGTGTGTGGTTCCACACACTAAGGGCGTCACAAGTGACGAAATTAAATCGACACAGATTCACTTAATTCAAATAGCGCAAAAAGCGAACTTCGCAAGTGAATACTTTGTTCTTTCGAAATCCCTCCCAATTGATTCTAAAACCAAACTTTGTACTATAAATCCGTTTATCGACACTGATGGGATTCTCCATGTGGGAAGTCGGTTAGCGCGTTCCACATCACTAAGTCATAATGAAAATTTTCGGATCATTCTCCCATATTCAGCTCAATTCACGCGACTATTAGTTCATTTCACACATGACATAAGTATGCATGGGGGAAATCAGCTTATGCTGCGTTTGATACGTCAAGAATTTTGGATTCCGAAGGCTGAGAATTTAATTAGAACAACAATTCATACTTGTAAGATCTGCCTTATACACAAAAAGAAAGCTCAAAGTCAAATTATGGCTGCCTTGCCCTCAAAACGAATAACGATTGCTAGGCCGTTTACGTCGGCTGGAATCGATTTACGGGGGCCTTTTGAGATAAAGATTTACAGAGGTCGAAGATTTAGTATAACGAAAGGTTACGTTTCACTGTTCGTTTGATTTGCTACTAAGACAATACACCTTGAAGCAGTCAGTGATCTCACGACGCCTACTTTTTTAGCGGCCTTTGCTCGATTTGTAGCCCGGCGAGGGTGTCCAGCCAAAATATTTTCATATAATAGAAAAAATTTTGTTGGAGCCTCTCGAGTATTAAAGAAGGAATTTAAAGATTTTCGAAAAGCCAAAAAAACCGATGTTGAGCATAAGTATTCAAATCAAGCAGTTCCATGGAAATTTAGTCCACCTGGTGCCCCTCACATGGGTGGCCTTTGGGAAGCCGGTGTCAAATCTTTTAAATTTCATTCTCGAAGGTTTGCAGGAAGCTTCAAATACACGTTTGAAGAATTCAGCACTTTAGTCCAGCGAATATAGACGAGCTCATACAAATTCCGTCGGTGTCATGAGCAGCATCACACTTTGCTGCATGATTTTCCAAAGGACCATACGACGCCATCTAGTTCCATGGCAGCGCGACTAGGGCAACGGCGCCATCCCGAGAGATCTCGCTCTTCTCTGCTCCCACTAAACCGGACAACTTGCCCATCGTCCGAGGAACACCGCAGTGGTGGACCTCGTCCGTCCGTAGCCTCTAATGGAATGACGTCGGGAACGCCGTTGAGGCCCACCGCGCTCCTGAAAGTAGTCGCCAATGGAACAATCCATTATTTGCGAGCATTGCTCGATCCCAACGCGGTTGGATCAATTCTTACCGGCAGATGTGCGCATCAGCTTCGGCTTGTCTTAGACCGGCTCAATAACCACAAAGTGTGCACCTTGAGTCTGCGGTTCAGGATGGATCTCAACATCGAGATCACAATAAAAGCTCAAATTTACGAGCACTTGAAGATAGTTACCCCGCATCGGGATGTCGACGAAAGAATTACGTCGTTATTTAACGGAATGAAATTGGCGGAAACGCACTTCTATAAGTCGGCTAAAATAGACCTAATCCTGGGGGCGGATGTCTATCCAAAAATAATGCGGACAGGGCTGCTCGAAGGCCAGTATGGTTGGCCGCTCGGACATCTAACCATTTTCGGTTACGTCCTGACAGGCATTTTCAACTAAAATTTTTTCCTCATCTCGTTATCTAAATTGCATTAAATTATAAAAAAAAAAAAAATTTCATTGAATTGAATTGAATTGCATATGTAATCACCCTCTTAAGAGTAATAATATGTAGTATGATATAAACTGTCCTGCTATTTAGTCACAGATCGATGTTAAAAAAAATCCTCCGTGACGGTTTGTTGGTGGTTGGTTGCAGTAGCACTGCAAGGGGGGCAGCATGTTAATGTGGGCTGCCAATTAACCCCTCTCATTTCGTATAAGACTTGGTCAGTGAAAGATGCAACCGTGACTTTCGCAACATGTTGCACTGAAAGCGAAAGTCATGGCGCCAAGCAATGTCTTGATCCCGCTCGATTGTCTTACAGCTATCGCGAGCTTTACTCGTTATTCTCTCAAGTTTTTTATTATTAAATGTTAACAAAACTGTTTATCTTTGAACTTAACTTCTTAACATAAAATCTCGCCGTCTTGCGGATATATTACCAAAAACGTAAGATAATCTCTCATTTAATAAATCTAACAAAGATATATTGGAAAATAACTATTTGCCTATTTGTTTATGGGCAAGAATTCGTGAAACGGGCCACCAATTTCAAGACATTGTCAAATCTAGGAAACAAGAATTTTGTTAAAAAGTTATTAAACGCACTTGACCTCTCCTAAAATGTCAGAGAAAAATTCGAAAAATTGCAAAAGTTATTAACAATATAGTATTTTTGATACTCTTTTTTCAAAAATTTATATAACGTAAACGAGACATTTTCATTAAATCTCACGTTTTTAATAACACACATTTTAGAGGTCATGTTTTGTAAACAAAATTTTGACGACTGTTTTTGAAAAAGCTCGGTGAGTATAGCAACGCCACATGCTCAGCTTTGTCAAGTCACCTCTACTTTTTTTAAAATAGACTTTAAAAATTGAGGCCGAGAAATAAATTACTCAATTATAGATATATCTCGTAATCCGTTCCATATTTTAATTTCCTTTCTATCACAATTATAGATCTTAACTCATTTTAAATAGTTTTAGTATAAACCGCCCCGGATGCAAATTGCAAAAATTCCTAAAATTTGACGTGTTTTTTTTTTATCATATTTTATTTTATACGGCCTATAGCAGCTATTTAAGAAAAATTAAGAGCGGACCTTTTTCAATATAGGTTTTAATGCAATATAAAGATTATAATTTCATACAACTTCTGTACATACTACACGAACTGCATTCCGTTTTGCCGCTAAAAATAAGTGAACATCAAATGTGTCGTTGACTTAAAAATCCGAAGAAAGAAATGCATAAACAAAACCATTCTGTGTTGTAAAAAGTCGTTATTAAACTTACAACTAACGTCACGTCACACTCTAACAGTCAACGCCATGCTCTCGATCGGGAATAGTGCCAACATATAAAAACAGGTCAAAACACAGCAGATAGAGTTCGACGACACACGGCTAAGAATGAAAAGGCGACACTCTTTCAGTCAACAATTCGTTTTTATTATTCAACAGCTTACGACCAGATGTTCAAGGTAGAACGGCAAAGCAACAAACACACGCCTTATTCAGTCAACGACCTAATGCGACGAATTTTTCTGATAGCTGGCATTATGCGCAGTACTCACTTCGGTTTTGACACTCAAAATAGGCCTCAGGGATTTCGGCGATCACAACTCATTCATTGCAGCCAAATTTTTTCCCTGCGAGCATCCTTTTGAGGTCTGAGAACAAGAAAAAGTCTGGTGGGCGGCCCAATGATCTGGAGAGGATACGGTGTAGGTGGGGAAGCAATTCGAAGTTCCTTAATTCATGAATTTTTGCCATGGCTGTTTCTCACATGACTTGTGGCACGGTGCGTTGTCTTGGTGGAACAACACTTTTTTCTTCTTCATATGGGGCCGTTTTGCCGCGATTTCGACCTTCAAACGCTCCAATAACGACATATAATAGTCACTGTTGATGGTTTTTCCCTTCTCAAGATAATCGATAAAAATTATTCCATGCCCATCCCAAAAAACAGAGGCCA